>JBBPBX010048228.1:0-25839 GCA_038048925.1 Garcialebias charrua | reverse complement strand
TTAGAATTAGGGATGCACGATCCACATTTTCTTGCTTCCGATCCGATCCTTAAAGCTGGGTATTGGCCGATACCGATCCAGTTCCAATATCCTCATTATCATTGATTTTATAAGAGGTTGTAATAATCTCCTCTCAAGTACAATGTGTACACATATATGCATGCATGTCCAAAAAGGCAACTTGAGGTGAGTTTTATTAATGTTGGATAAGTTTCAGTTATGATTAAATTCTGCTAACACAAAACGTGTTTTTATTTATTTATTCCTAGCTCTGAAGTGAATATTAAAGTTATTAATTAAAGTGATTGTTTGTTTAAAGTAATTTTATATATTCTTTTAAATAATGGGGTGATATATTTTTTTCTTCTTTCTGCACTCTTTTCATTCAATGTTTACTTTTTGATGAATTTGTTTTATTTTGTCTCATTTAAATGAATGAATAAATTAATTAAATAAGTTTCTAAACTTCATCGTAAGAAATCCTTCATTTTCTGTAATTACGATGAAGTTTAGCAACTTCTCAGTAAACATTCGAGCTCCGTGGCTTCAGCGGTGTGTTTTTCTTTTTCAATCCAGGGTGGGCGCTCTGATTTCGGGCAGCTGCTCTTAGCTTGCCCCTCCACCGAGACGGAGACGCGGGTGGAGGGTCAAGCTAAGAGCAGCTGCACGAAATCAGAGCGCCCACCCTGGATTGAAAAAGAAACACACACCGCTGAAGCCACGGAGCTCGAATGTCCGAGTAAAACTAACTTGACTGCAGTTTAATGTGGCACTATGGCTCTGCAGACATTGAACGTTGCTGTCTTGCGGTGTTTAGTGTAGAATACTTCCACACAGCGGACATGTTACAATGAAAAGTTGGCTAGCTGCTAGCTAAGATGCTACTCACCAGCGTTGCCAGATCTCATGACAGAAACAAGCGACCAGCTCCATGAAAACAATCCCCAAACAATCCCAACTGAGTACACTACTGTACTCACTCAGTCCTCACACTGTAGCTGGCTGCAAACTATGAAATGGATTTCCTGAATGTGAGGCAGGTCTTATTACTCTGGGTTCATGAGACACGCCTCCGTTCAGGAAATCCATTCCATAGCTTGAAGCCAACATGCATCATGGATCGGAAAATATCGGCAGGTTGGATCAAAAATCCAATACGTAAATTATGCTGGTATCGGAGGCCGACACTGATACCGGATCGGATCGCCCCCATCCCTAATTAGAATCCGTCCAGAGGACCTGACTCAACCTTGTTAGATTTCTTCTGTAAAAGTATTTCTTCCTCTTAACCACCTTACAATTTCCTAATTCTAGCCAAACACTTTCGATAACCTCGATGCCTGTCATGCATGAGCTTCAGGTTGGTCTCAGCCACGAGTTCCATGTTTGGTCTTTGTGTACAGATCTGAGGACATTAGCATGAACCTTGTGTCTTGCTGATAACAGTCTTTTTCTGATGCCACTGGCCATTGTTATTTTTTGTGTATTCAGTTACCGCATATGAAAAGTATGATTTCAAGCAGATGCAGTTTTCTGTTCAACAATGAAAGCTAAAATGGTACATAAGGAACGTTTCACCCTCACTCCAGAGGGCTTCGTCAGTCAGAGCAGTCCAAAGCAAACTGAAGCTACCCCACCAAGTAAACAACTTAAGTGGACCAACCAGTTTGCTGTAGCCAAGATGGTTTCTGGGGGCTTGTCCCTCGTCGACTCCTCCCAGGCAGGCAGACATGTCCAAAGTGGTTCAAGACCAGAAAGTTCATTCTCAATAGTCCAGGTATCAACTATTGAGAATGAACTTTCTGGTCTTGAACCACTTTGGACATGTCTGCCTGCCTGGGAGGAGTCGACGAGGGACAAGCCCCCAGAAACCATCTTGGCTACAGCAAACTGGTTGGTCCACTTAAGTTGTTTACTTGGTGGGGTAGCTTCAGTTTGCTTTGGACTGCTCTGACTGACGAAGCCCTCTGGAGTGAGGGTGAAACGTTTCTACTAAAAAGAAATTGTCCAGATGAACTGATTGAGAATGAGCGGATTTGATACCTGGACTATTGAGAATGAACTTTCTGGTACATAAGGAGTTAAAAAACACAAAGAGCCAATGACAACACAGCCACAAGTGTCTAGAAATATACAGTAGCACACCACATCCAACTGCAACGTTTCTGAGTTGTCAGAAACACATCTTCAGACAGGAAACAGTGAGTGTTTGAGTACAAAATTATTTCTGATGTGGGGTCTTCACAAGTTTACCATAAACAGAAAGTTTTTTTTTTCTTTTTTTACAAAGAAACATGTATACTAATAAATGATAGTTCTTTTCCACATGCTTCACCAGGGTCATAATGTTCCACTTGGTAGCTTTTATTGCTGCTAATAAAAAATATATTATACTAGTCACACGCCCTCATCATTTATTGATGTAATAAATCAGACAAGCAAGAATCATGCAACTATAATTTGTTTTAAAAATTGGATCATTTTCATGGCTATTAGTCCATTATGAATATAAGTAATGTTTCCTCACATAATCTTTGTTTTTTCTATCAGTACTTGGATTTGACTACTTATTTTAGTCTTTTTTGTTGCTTATTTTTATAATTTTATTGTTTACTTTCTGTCATAGGGTCAGACTGGCCAGCCAGGGTTTCCAGGACTACGTGGGGATAAAGGTGAGAAGGGTCAAGAGGGAATGCCTGGGAAACCTGGACTGCAAGGAGTCAAAGGAGAGCATGGGAGCACTGGGTACCCAGGTCAGACTTCAGACTGAGACGTCTCATTAAATTCACCAAATACGTAATGCAGAGTTGAACATGCAGCTTGTTTCCTTGTTAAACGTGCTGTTTCTCTGGTTTGTGTGTTAGGTCAGCCTGGTAGACCAGGAGAGAAGGGTACTTCTGGACTCCCTGGGTCTGCAGGAGACCCTGGTCATGATGGCCGTCCTGGTAAGTTAAATTCAGACACGAGACAAATTTTGACACAATTTGCTTCACGTAGCCAATTCATCTCACAAATCAGTTTTTTGTTTAAATTAATTTAGTTTGACAAATAACTGGACACCCAACTGGTCAGTGTGTTATCATGTGTAAACCTTCTGCCTCTCAAAGCTCCCAGTTTGGTTAAAAAAAAAAAAGAAGAAGAAGTAAATATTTAATAAACAAGGGTTCTAAGCTTTTTCATATCAGCCATGTTCCAAAATGAAAATTTAAGTTTGAAGGCAATCCACTTGTTTTTTGAGCCATCTTGACGTCAGTAATGGCTGGGTGATTATATTTTCTTGATGGCAGTAGATTTAGCAAATCTTTATTAGTTAAAGGCAAATTGAATTATAACAAGTATGTTTATCTTTTCTGCAGGTGAAGGTGGTCTACAGGGACCTCCTGGTGCTCGAGGAGAGAAGGGAGAGCCTGGAGAGGATGGCATCCCTGGATCCACCGGGGAGAGAGGAGACCAAGGTTAGTTCTCATTTAGGACAAGGCTGAAGTGAACATGTTACAAAAGTCAACATATTATTATTATTATTATTATTATTATTATTATTATTATTATTATTATTATTATTATTATTATTATTATTATTATTATTATTATTATACATTTAATATATAACACCATTTAGAAAACACAAAGCATCTTTACAAAGAGAACCAACCTAACAAAACAACAAAAATAAATTACTAAATAAAATGAGCATATTTGCTCAGTTTTATCTTGACAGTTTTGTGTAACCTGGATGTCAGACAGCTAATTTATAATCAAACACTAGCGTCTCAGAAGAATCAACAGTTAGAAAAATATTTCACGAACCTCTGAACAGAAATGATTGAATCTTTCATCACTGGATGTAACTATAATAGATTAACTTTCAGGTTTTTTTTTTTCAAATGGCCACTTCAAGTAATTGACATTGGCCAACACATTAATGGTTTTCATCCATCCATCCATCCATCCATCCATCCATCCATCCATCCATCCATACATACATACATACATACATACATACATACATACATACATACATACATACATACATACATACATACATACATACATACATACATACATACATACATACATACATACATACATACATACATACATACATACATACATACATACATACATACATACATACATACATACATACATACATACATACATACATACATACATACATACATACATACATACATACATACATACATACATACATACATACATACATACATACATACATACATACATACATACATACATACATACATACATACATACATACATACATACATACATACATACATACATACATACATACATACATACATACATACATACATACATACATACATACATACATACATACATACATACATACATACATACATACATACATACATACATACATACATACATACATACATACATACATACATACATACATACATACATACATACATACATACATACATACATACATACATACATACATACATACATACATACATACATACATACATACATACATACATACATACATACATACATACATACATACATACATACATACATACATACATACATACATACATACATACATACATACATACATACATACATACATACATACATACATACATACATACATACATACATACATACATACATACATACATACATACATACATACATACATACATACATACATACATACATACATACATACATACATACATACATACATACATACATACATACATACATACATACATACATACATACATACATACATACATACATACATACATACATACATACATACATACATACATACATACATACATACATACATACATACATACATACATACATACATACATACATACATACATACATACATACATACATACATACATACATACATACATACATACATACATACATACAACTTTCTCCTGTTCTGGAGTCGGGTCGTGGGGACAGTACTGTATTGAGCAGAGGTATAGACATCTCTTTCCACAGTCACCTCTTCCAACTCTTCTGGGAGGACCCCAAGGTGTTCCCAGGCCAACCGAGAGACTTAGTCTCTTCTGCGTGTTCTGGGTCTTCCTCGTGGTCTCCTCCCAGTTGGACATGACCGGAAAACTTCCCTTGAGAAGCATCCAGGGAACATCCTTACCAGATGTTCGAACAACCTCAACGAAAATGAATCAGGAAATGTGACCAATATAAAACTACTGTAAACTGGGTGGCACAGTGGTGGAGCTGCTGCCGCTCAGTGAGCAGGTTTAAGTCCCGGTCCAGGGGCCTTTCTGGGTGGAGTTTGCAAGTTCTCTCTGTGCATGCGTGGGTTTTCTCCGGGTAGTCCGGTTTCCTCCCACAGACCAAAAACATGCATGTTAGTCTGATGGATGGATTAAACTAAACTTTGTGGTGGCAAAGAGTCATCCACAGACTCCATCCATCACTGTGTGAGAGTCAGGGGACACCCTGGACAGGTCTCCAGTCTAGCACAGGGACACATAGAGACACACGAGACAAACAACCATTGACTCGCTCTCACTTAGAGACAATTTAAAGTCACCAATCAGACTAACATGCATGTTTTTGGTCTGTGGGAGGAAACTGGAGTACCCGGAGAAAACCCACGCATGCACAAAGAGAACATGCAAACTCCACCCAGAAAGAACCCTGCTGGGATTTGATCAGGCGACCGTCTCACTGAGAGGCGGCAGCCCTTCCAACTGAGCCACCGTGCTGCCTCAGCATAGACTCGGAGCACATAATCTATTGCATGTGATTGTGCATAATGTTACTTTCAAGTTCCACCAAACTAAAACGTTGTCAGTTCTCAACATGAGATGATGAAACTCTGGCAGGGGACTGCATGAAAGCACGAGTAGGCAATTGTTTTTACACTGGAGCTACATGCGTGGAGCAGAAGGCTCCCATCATGGGCACCTGGGGGTTCAGACTGGGAGAGGCTGTTAAAGGGCTTGCTCAAGGGCCCAGAGTGGGGCAAATGAGGTTGGAGACAGGTGTATGTGCTTCACCTTTTCTACACATTTTTTTAAATTATATTCTTAATAGTCAATTAATGGTGGGAGTGGTGGCACAGAAGTTAGAGAAGGTGGACCTGTGACCCTAAGATTGCCAGTCCGACTCCCCAGACCGACAACATCAAAATATGTGTGGAAAATGTGAAGCAGCCTCATCGTCAGTCGTAGACTGAGACCACCAAGGTGCTCCACAGAACAACACAGGAAGTCCTTCCTCCCTGTGACTATCAAACTTTTCAACTCCTCCCCCTTTTCTACACACAAGACAATAAAATTAATCCTGCACCACAATAAACTCTTTAATGTTTCTGTCTGCACCTGACCTGTTTTACAACTTAACTGTTGGTATTTTTATATTCTCTGTTATTTTTTATGTCTTGTGTGATTCCTTGTGAATGTTCCTTCTTCGTACTGAAACTCTGGCACAACAATTTCCTGCGGGATCAAAAAAGTTATATCTTATCTGACTCCACTCTCATTTGCGCCACTCTGGGCCCCTGAGCAAGGACCTTAACACCCACCATCTGCTCCCCTGGGGGCCCAAATGGCAGCTCTCTGCTCCACACAGAGGGCTGTGGGAGCTCAGTGGTCTGTGGTTGCATCAGGAAGGACATCTGGAGTAAAAACTATTGCCAGTTTTCATGCGAGTTGGTTTGCTGTGGCCACCCCTGAAAAAGGGAGTACCGTACTTTTCGGTGTATAAGTCACTTTTTTAAAAACTAATTTGCATGTCCTACGACTTATACGGCGAAGCGACATATTTATGGATTTTTCCCCATAATTTTAGACCAATTTTTGGCTCAGATGTGACCGTTTTTCATGTTGGCAAAATATGGTGCAGTACCACTTTTGTCCACTAGGGGACACTTCCAGAGAGTCCCCCGACCGTTTCCAGCTCATGTGTCCGAAAAAAGCCTCCTCTGCTCGGACTGACTCTGTCGCTGCCCGGCCTCCTGCTCTGGAGGAAACTTCTGTTAGCTGTGTTGTTAGCTGTGTTTGTTAGCAAGATAAGTCAAGAACCACAGGACAGATTTTTATCAAACTTACAGAATGTAATCACTGTATGGACATTTACAAGTGACTAGCTTTATGAGATGTTTGAGATTTAAAAAAAATCGTTCTTTTAGCTTTGTTGTTAGCGGTTAGCTACCGTAAACAGTTAGCCTACCTACTATTTAGATAAATAGCTCATACACCACTCAGCGGATATTTTCTTAGCTTACAGAGTGTAATTATATGAGTTTAATTTACAAACGGTTGCCCTGTACAGGTGACCCCCGAGGTACGAACGATTTAGGGACCTAAGAACGGTTCGCAGCTCGATTCTGCCGTAGGTAGGGGGTGAAAATTATAAAAAAAAAAAAAAATTCATTCATTCATTCATTCAACCTTTATTTATCATGCTAACGGAGCGCGCGCACACATTTAAGCATGTACAGTAGTGTACTGTAATGTTAAACATTGCTATTCACATTTACAGAATAAATAAAAATATATTTTCTTACTTTGAGATGGTCAAAGCCGACATCTTAGGTTGCCATGCGTTGATTGTTGTCGGGCCGAGCAGCGCGGCGGCCGGCCAGTGAACCACCGCAGCTGCTCCAGACCTGTGTTAGCTAGCTGGCTAGCTTCTGCTAGCCAAGCCATGAGCTGGTGTTGGAGCGGCGGCGCGATCAATCTGCAGCTCCTGCTCCAGCCTGAGACGTCCACAGAGCTCACAGAGCGATTCCAGCTAGTAATTAATCCATATGATGCGATCCTGGTCACAAGTGTTCAAAAGGCCGGCTCCCGTGTTAGCTCCCGTGTTAGCTTCTGGAGCTAGCCAGGCCGGAGGTGTAGCCAGGCCGGCCGGAGGTCTTCGCGCGGCGGCCTGGCACGATCAGCGATAAATCCGCTGCTGCCTGAGACATCCACAAAGTTCACAGAGACGTTACCAGCTCGTAATTAATCCATATGAAGCCATCCTGGTCACCAGTCTTCGGCCCGGCGCCGGGCAGCTACTGTATCCTAAAATGGCGTCCGGTGTTCTACATTAATTTGTGACCGTGTAAACTGAAGACCTACTTCCTGTTGCCCAAGATTGCTCAAAAAATGATCAGAAATGATCATTTTTATCATAATTATTATTTATAAAGCCTTTAAAACAACCACAGCTGCAACAAAGTGATGTACACATGAAATTAAGAACATTTAAACACAAAAAAAAAATAAAAAAATATTTTTTTTTTTTTTTAATACAGTAATTTCATATTTTTATTAAATATGATACGTTCGTAGGTCCCGTTGTTCGTAGGTCGATGGAGTCGTAAGTGGGGGGTCACCTGTATAAGACATTTGAGATAAAATTCGATTTTTTATTTGTTTTTTAGAGACAGAATTGTCTCGTTAGCTTCCGTTTTATTTCCGTTTGTATTGTTATAAATAGCTCATAAACCACTCAGCGGAAATTTTTTTTAGCTTTCAGAGTGTAATTATATGGGTTTCATTTACAAACTGTTGACCTGTACTGTATAAGACATTTGAGATAAAATTTGATTTATTTATAATTTATTTTCGTAGCGCACGAGACCATTTGGAAGACGTCAAACCGAAACAATTTAAATCTAGCAGATTTGACCATTTTGCTCAGGAACCCTTGTGCTATAATGTCAGCTATAATTTTTAGCAAACAAATAATTGTTTTTACCGTGTTAATCTCGTAAAGTCCTTCCGAGCTCGCTCGCTTCTGTGGCTGCCATTTTAAGCAGGGCAAATGAGGCGCTGACGCTCTGCGTAGCGGTGACGCATAATAGATGCGACTTATAGGGCGAAGCAACGTATTTATGGATTTTTCCAAATGATTGCCAATAATTGGACAAAACGACTTATACGGCGAAGCGACTTATACCGCGAAAAGTGCGGTAGCTGTAAGAAGAAGAAAAAAAACTTAATTGCCAATTAATTAAAAGGACTTTGTCCCAATAATTAGACAAATTCTAATAATTTACATTGATGAAAGATTGATGCACTGCTTTGAGTTTATAAAAGCTTATACTGTAAATACAGTAATTAACTCAAAGTGATCTATATTTTTTAATTGTTATTTTAAATTGAATACATATGTATCTGTTATTTTCTGTAGGTCTTCCTGGTTTAGGTTTGCCTGGACCACCTGGAACTCTTGGTGTCAAAGGTAAGAACTCATCCATCACTGGCTTCTATGAACCTATGACAGAAATCTGTGTTTCCAGGCAGCTTGATCTTTTTCTCTCCAGGTGACAAAGGTGGTGCAGGTGTACCTGGCATGCCAGGTCATCCAGGTATTCCTGGCCTCAGAGGAGACAAAGGACTTCCAGGCCTGCTAGGACCCCAGGGAGAACCAGGAGAGCCAGGTCCTCCAGGCATCTCTGTAGAAGGCCCCAAAGGAGAGAGGGGAGAAACAGGAACAGTTGGTGAAACAGGTACTGTGTTAACATCTGAGGAAAAGTGATATGAAATTAACTTTCAATGTTTATGATGCTTTACTGTCAGAAATACTTACAGTATACAGATATAGCAGGTTAATACAGATACTTGGACCTAAGCTGTTTATATTGTATGTTAACGATTTGGTAAAGGTGTCTGGTCTCTTAAATTGTATTCTATTTGCAGATGATACAACTTTTCTTTATTTTGGTAGTGATTTAAAACAAATGACTGAGTTGTTATCAATAGAATTTGATAAAATTCAAACCTGGTTCAAATTTAATAAGCTATCTTTAAATCTGGAAAAAACAAAGTATGTGTTATTTAGTAAGAAAATGAAAACCTTGGATTTTTCTTTTAATATTGATGGTGTTGAAGTAAAAAGAGTGAGTGAGATGAAGTTTTTGGGTGTGTTAATTGATGATAAACTATCGTGGAAACCACATATTAATTCGGTCAAAACCAAGTTAGCTAGATCAAATGCAGTGTTGTTTAAGGTCAAGGATTTATTTAATACCAAAGCTCTGTATTTGTTATACAATACAGTTTTCTTACCATACTTAATCTACTGTGTTGATGTTTGGGGGAAAGCATGTAAGACCACAACTACGCCCGTTTTTACTCAACAAAAAAGAGCAGTGAGGATAATTACAGGCAAACCATATTGTCATCCATCTAATATATTATTTGAACAGCTTAAATTGTTAAAATGTTATGATTTGGTGGATTATAATATAGTATTATTAATGTACAAAGCACAAAATTCCTTACTGCCTTCAAATGTTCAAAAGTTTTTTGTTAAAGTGCGACTAAACCCAAAATTAACTTTTTTTAGCTGATAAACTCCCTAGAATGTGTTTAAAATGTTATCTAGCACTATGGCTGTGTTTATTCTCACATAATTGTGCATAGGATGGTGTAGTGGTTAGGGCGTTTGACTTGGGACCCGAAGGACGCGGGTTCGCGTCCCGGCCACTACACATCTTGGGGTGTCTATGAGTGCACACCTATTTCTCCAGCTCCCCGAGCGCCTTCTATGGCTGCTCACTGCACCGCCTGGTAGGTGGTTGGGTTAAATGCAGAGACGAATTTCGTCTGTGTATGGGAAACATACGCAGATGACAAGCTTAGACAATTATTATTATTAATTATTATTATATCTGTGTAAATTGGCAATATTTGGCAATATTTGGTCTAAAAATGTGTTTACGGTAGTTCTATGGGTTGAACTGGTGGATTACACCTTAATTTTCTTATTTGTGCAAACGCTCATGTGTGACATGTCTGCTCATGTGTGATGTCACACAGGTGGTTCAAGCAGAGCCAATCCCCTGCAGAGATGAGAAGTGCATACCTTATATGGAAGTGCTGCATTTCACTCCTGACAAGCGGTTTTATTTTTATTTTCATTTTCATTTTTTTAGGCCTTTGGTTTTGGATGGAATGGGTGGAATGGATAAATACATCTACATGTTTATTCTTTGTTGTTGCTTGGTGTATGTTGTTGGCTAGAGGTTTAATTTGTTTTAGGTTGTTGCAGGTGGAGGCGTGAACAAAAGCACAACTCTACCTCCACCCTTCCTTGTCTCTCGACACGCCCATTTTCAGGGAGATTTTGGAAGGAGGAGTTACCGTCTCAACCTGGGTTTAGTCTCACTTTAAGAGACTGAGTTGTTATAGTTGAAAGGGAACTGAGATTTTTGTTAAATCCCAATATAGAACCAGCCTAAAGGGACGAACTATTTCCATTCAGGGAGTTGATCTGTGGAATAAATTGGATAGTGATATTAAATATGCCAAATCTATGACTGTGTTTAAAAAAATGGTTAAATCAAAGATGTTGACTAAATACTAAAAATGCTGTTTCTTTGTATATTGTATTGTAGATTTTTGGATAGGTTATGAAGTTGATATTGTTCTTCATTTACTCATTGAGAAATATTGCTTGACTTCAGTGTGTTTTTTTTTTGATTGATTTTGATTGTTTATTTTTTTTAAAGGGGAGGGGGAGTTAAAGGTGCAGTCTGCAGTTTCTGTAGAACGCAGCACTTAGAAAAATTTTCAACAGGGAAAGTATTCTGATCCCTCCCCCTCAGAGCCATATATGGCTCTGCTCCCCCTTGCTCTGCTGAAATTCAAATTCAAGCTCTGTTTTTATTGGCTGGTTAAAAACTCTGTTTTTATTGGCTGGTTAACGGCGGGTCACTGTGGCTTTTTAGAAATGCTTTTAGTAACACCTGGAGAAGCAAGGGGACTATAGTTTTTTCAGAGATTACTTTGTCTAACATCAGTCTGTCAGGAGATAGTGACAGAGTGAAGAAATATGTTAAAAATATATTTTTAGAAAACTTACAGACTGCACTACAGAAACTGCAGACTGCACCTTTAAAATAAGAATTTTTTCTTCTCACTGCCTCCTTTCATTTTATGTTCGTTTTTCTTTTTTTCTAAGTTTTTTTTTCTTTTCATATTGTATGTATAAGTATTTATATATTTAACATAAAATGAATAAATAAAATAAACTAAATAAACTAAACTAAATACTGTATGGTAAAGTTTATAGATGGCGAAATAAAGCTCACTTTTTGTGTTGTATTAAAAACAGGATCCTCGGGAGCACCAGGACCTGCTGGTGTGCCAGGCAGAGATGGACAAAAAGGAGAGACTGGTGCTCCGGGTCTACCTGGTTACCAGGGAGAGTCAGGACACAAGGGAGACCCTGGAACTCCTGGATTTCCTGTATGTCATTAGACTGTTTTCACATGTTGTCTCTCACTCCACGTATTATTTACATGACAGATTACCAACCCATGAGAGTAAGAGCTGTTCAAAATGACTAATTCTGCACGTTTCTGTGTGTGTGGTCCTAGGGTCCAACTGGACTCCCTGGTATTGACGGTCAGAAAGGAGAACGAGGACTACAGGGTGTTCCAGGCTTCCCAGGTGAGTCCTCACAGTGTGACGCTGAATATAATTTGCAGTGTACGTCCACCTCCATGAAATGTTGATTTTATTTGACAAACCTTTTTTGTTTCCCACTGAATGTCTTTGCTCTAGTTAGGTTTGCTCAACATGATACTTTTGAACATTTTTTATCTACTTTTCATTTCACTATTTTGGTTGAGGGGCGGCCATGGTGTAGTGGTAATGGCAGTCGTCTCCCGATCGGAAAGTTGGCGGTTCGACTCCCGGGACCCGCACCATGTGTCGTTGTGTCCTTGGGCAAGACACTTAACCCTGAGTTGCTCCCGGTAGGACTGGAAAGCACCTTGCATGGTAGTCTGCCGCCACCGGTTTATGAATGTGTGTAGCATTCAATATATGTGTAGCACTTTGAGATTTTCAGTAATGAAAAGTGCGTTATAAATTGAATTAATTATTATTATTATTAATCTTTTTGGTTGTCCACTAGTTTTTTGGCTTATTTTTTTCCCCCATTCGACCTTTATTTAGACAGATTAATCCCATTGAGCCTCGGGGACTCATTTATAGGAGAGACCTGATCAATTACTTAATCAATTTATAATATTTGTAGAGGGAGGGCTTGTTCAGAGCACCTTCTAACAGGTGTTTAGACTAACCGTGATGTCGAATGTCCTCATCCCACAAATAATTATTAATATACAGTATTTACGTGAGTTCTTGTAGAGAATTTAATCCGCCTCTCTCGAAGAAAAGACAAAGAATCCGGTAATTTAAATACACAATTCTGTAACGTTTATTTTCAGTTGGGATGACGACAATATGAAAATTATGGCAAATATGAAATATGGATGAATAACCAATAGTATTATTTCAGAAAGTAAAGGAAATACTTTTTTTTCATTCATTCAACCTTTATTTAGGCAGGTTAATCCCATTGAGCCTCGATGACTCATTTACAAGAGAGATCTGGATACAAACAAAGAATGATGACAACAGCAACAGTAGAATTTCCTTGAACAATCAATAATAGACAATCATAAGAGAGAAATACAGATTTTTTTTTAACAAGTTAAAACAAAGATGTCAAAGTAGCAAAACAGACAGATTATAAGGCAGATGTAGAAAATCAAAAACAGGAACATGTCTGCATTGGTTCTTACCAGGATTCCAACAGATTCTTAAAATCACCTTCTCCCGAGAGTTCTCCTCTCAGCAACGCTCAACAGAGAGACCTGATCGTTGTTATTGTGATCATTGTGATCAATGTTAAAACACTCTTTATACACATGGTGTTGATTTTGTTAAAGCCCATTTCGAGTCTGTTTGAGAAATGTGCTTAAGATTCAAATGCAGGCGATGATGTAATGTTTCTGTTACCATTTGATCACTTTTGCGGAGTCACTCTTTGGTAGGTGGTTAGTGTTTCGACTGTTTTTACACGAGTCATCTTGAGCCTTTGGGGTAAATGGCTTTACGGTATCTTCAGTCGTTCTCTGACATCATGCAGAATGACTTCATAGCTGATTCAAACACCAAGCTGCCAACTTCATGAAGTAGTGAAGCAAACCCCCAGACAAACACAGCTCTTGAATCACAGTTGGGTTGACCGACCACAACTCTCAGATTGAGCCTTTCCAACAAAATATTTTGAAAAAAAAAATGTACTTTTCTTAGGCGGTTTTCTCATTTAAACACTGTAATTTGCACTTGTGGCCTTTCTGACTAACATAATGGTATTTGCGTTTAATATATGTTTTTGGTATTTTTTTAACTGTAAATTTGATGAGATTTTACATCCATCATGTTTTAACACTTTTAAATCAAATTTACTTGATTTGTACATCTGTAATCATTTAAAATAAAATGCATATTAGATTTCTTTTTAAATCAAATGATGACAATTAAAACTCATATACCCAACCTTTAGGTACCAAGGGTTCTTTCGGGGACGCTGGGTTCAAAGGAGAAGAAGGTGACAGAGGATTCCCTGGAGAAAAAGGTAATACAAGCTTTAATACCAAAACCTCACTGATCATTTTGAATTTGATTTATTCTAATAAAACTGTATTTACCAGGTAATGAAGGAATTCCTGGCCCCCCTGGCCCCCAGATCTTCATCAAAGGAGACATTGGTTTCCCAGGAAATCCAGGGTCGCCAGGTCCCCAGGGCCCAGCTGGGTTTCCTGGGCTAAAAGGACAGCAAGGTGAGCTTTGTTGTCACATGCTGTCAAAAAACAGACATTCATGTTACTTCCTGTGTGTGTCTGTGTTTGTTTATCTGTTGTGTTAGCAAACTACATCTATCACATTATTTGAGCACTTCGGTTTAAAGGTCTTTGGTTGGTGTCAACCCTGTCTATCTGTTAGAAAAATACCTCAAACCACTTCATAATTTTTTAATAAAACTCTCAGAAAATAAATATTAGCATCCACAACATGTTTTTTTTAATCAGCCTGATTCAAGATGTCTGTCTGCCACAGTTTATCAACTTTAAACAGGAAAAAATGGCTACAACTCAGACAACGTCACAAATATTAACCACATATTTTATGTAGTAGTAGCTGAGCATCTTTCCTAACACATATTCTAAGTGCTAACATGTTGCATGAGGCTATGCTTTCGAGTCAGATTACTAATAAAGGCATTTTTCAGAATTGACCAACAAGGTTAAAATGTCATAATTTTTTCAATGTCACATTACCGTACTTTGGTTTAAAACAGCACTGAAGGCAGCAGGACACATACTGATAGGGATTTTAAACACCTGTTACCTTAATAAAAACCACACAAGAATAAACAAGAAATAAGTTAGACAGAATCATGAACTTTGCAAAGGGGATATGCTTTTTAATGTACTTCTGAAACTTAGTTTGGTCTCGTAACACATTCCAGCACATATCCGAATTGTACGAACCATTTATACAAGAAGGAGGAGGAGTTGACAAGTTACACAAATCTCTGACAACTTACAGATAAACAACTGGAGTCATAGTTCTGTTCAAAGCAGGAACATCTAATCAAAACATTGTCTAACCATGAACAAATCTTAAAGACTGTCTGTTCTTCAACAAGGGGAAAAACAAACATGTTTTGTATTCTCAGAATAACTGTTTAATGTGAACAGAGAACATTTGATTATAAAGTGAGCTGGGTAAGAATTATGTCAGAGTAATTAGTTTCATATGATAAATGTTGAATACATCCATCACATACATTACTTCACAATATCTTGATGCATGCTCAATAATCCAGGTAGAAAAATCTGAAAGTTATGCACCACAACTCATGTTCCCTGAAGGAAGGGAACGAGGTGCAACATACTTGCTATGGGAATTGCGCCCCTGCAAAAGGAAGGAATATACTCACGCCTTTACGGCTAGGGGCGTCATCGTCGCGCCAGAGGCCCCACCCTCTGGGTACTAACCGCTTAAGTACCCAGAGGGCGGGGCCTCTGGCGCGGCGATGACGCCCCTAGCCGTAAAGGCGTGAGTATATTCCTTCGCGGGGGCGCAATTCCCATAGCAAGTATGTTGCACTGAGAGACCAGACTGAAAGGGAACTAAAAAAGTTAAGTCTGGTCCTCTGGACATTCAAAAAACAAAACAAAAAAGTAGAAACGTTTTAATCTTTCACCCGAAAGACTTCCTCAGTCTGACGTGCTGTATTCATCTCAGTCTTATACATATTAAATATTTCCCATTTTTAAAGTAACCTCTTTGTTTTCTTCCCATCTGTAACAGTCATTTATGATTGAAACTATAACTTCAATCTTGTCGTTTTTTGTTGTTGTCAGGTTTGACGGGTATTCCAGGTTCAAAAGGTGATGATGGGCTCCCTGGGTTCAATGGTCAGTCAGGAGCCAAAGGAGAGCCTGGTCTGCCAGGGCCACAAGGTGAGCCATTCAGAGGAATGACATGTGGTTGGTGTTTACTGTCAGGCTGTCATTTTCTAACTTATTGACCATCCAGGACCCAGAGGGCACCCTGGCCCTCCAGGACCTGATGGTGTTCCAGGTCAACTGGGCCCACCTGGCCCAGCCTCCATGGATCATGGCTTCCTGGTGACTCGTCACAGCCAAGCAGTGGACATCCCATTATGTCCTCATGGGACCAGGCTGATATACGACGGCTACTCCCTGCTTAATGTGCAAGGCAATGAACGCTCCCACGGACAAGACTTGGGTGAGGAGCATGTCAAGGGGGACAAAAGCAAACACACAGAAATGTAGAGGAGAAACGTGAAAAGGCTTTGAGGTGGAACTACAAGCTGTGGGTTTCTGTGTTTCAGGTACGGCAGGCAGCTGTCTGAAAAAGTTCAGCCCCATGCCCTTCCTGTTCTGCAACATCAACAACGTTTGCAACTTTGCCTCTCGTAACGATTATTCCTACTGGCTCACCTCACCCGAGCCCATGCCCATGAGCATGGCACCCATCACCGGGGACAGCATCAAACCCTTTATAAGCAGGTTTGTCAATCATTCTGTCCTCACCACTGTTTCAGCTGTGCATGGACATTTAACAATAATACATGTTCATTTAATCTGTACATGTGCAGATGTGCTGTGTGTGAAGCCCCAGCCATGGTGATAGCTGTTCACAGCCAGACCATCATGATCCCACCTTGCCCTGAAGACTGGGACTCTCTGTGGATTGGTTACTCCTTCGTCATGGTGAGTTCAATCACTCCGAGTAAATCATGTTCATGTATCGCAGAAGGAACGCTCTATTGAGAAATTACATTTCATGTGAAAATGCAGTGTGAATGCTTATTGCAGAACTAGATGAAAAACAGCTGAAATGAGTTCAAAAAAACATGCAGAAATATAGATGAAAATGTAGAACAAGCGTAAATCATCAGCAGAAAGAAGTAAGAACACAAATGTTGAAATGAGTGCAAAAAATGTGGAATTAGCTGAAAAGCTATCAGCAAAAAAAAACAGCAAAATAGTAGCTGAAACAACTGAAAATAGCATAAATGAGCTGTAAGGAGCATAACAAGTTGAAATTAGCTGAAATAATTTAATTAGGCTGAAAGTAGAGGAAATTTGTTTGAAATACTTGAATTCATCTGAAAACAGCTTAAATGGCTAAAATATGCTAATAAGCTAACTGAAAAAGGTAGAACAAGCTTAAATTAGCAGAAGAAAGCAGAAAGAACACATTTGCTCATTAGACTGAAAGAAGCAGAAATGAGCTGAAAAAAGCTTAAATTAGTATAAAACCATCTGAAAAGTAGCTAAAAAAAAGCAGAAAGAAGCTTAAATTACAAGAAGGAAGTGGAGAACACATTGTTGCTGAATTAGACTGAAAAAAATTGTGAGTGCAACAAAGTGGAATTAGTTGAAAAAGCTAAAATTAGCACAAAACAGCTAAATAGTAGCTGAAATAGTAGAAAAGGCTGAAAATAGTAGTAAAAAACTGAAAGGAGCACAACAAGCTGAAGTTAGCAGAAAGAAGTTTGAAGAAGCACAAAAATGTTGCAGTTAGCTAGAATTGAAAGGAACACAGAACAGCTGAAAAAAAAAAAACAGCTGAAAGTAGCTGAAAAAAACTCTAAATTTGCACAAGGAAGCTGAAAAAAGCTGAACCAGAACAAAATTTGAAAGAAGTAAAAGGCTGTAAACAGATCTGAAGATTTGAAGCGTGTCAAATGAGCTCAATTCATTTTCTATGGCAGAAAAGGCTAAATGTTTAAAAAAGCTAAAGTTGTACCAATACCAAAAGTCATAGCACCCTTCTCCTGAATGAGCTGAACATTTTGATTTACGACTTGATGAAGTAGCACAACAATTGTGGAACGATTAAGATTCTGAAAAATGTACAGAAGAGTAATGGATCATAATTGTGTGAATGCTTCATGAACATTCACACAACTGTGATGGTAAAGCTTTATAATTGTTTTAGGTTTATTGATCAGTCCAGCTTTGATTTAGATCTAAGTTTGTATAAATGTGGTCAATTGAAGAACAAAGAAACAACCTGATTTTTTTTTTTAAATCACAGAAAGTAAAGTGTCCGTTCTGTTGTTTGCCTTCTCTTTGTAATTGTCCGTGCAGCACACCAGTGCAGGTGCTGAGGGTTCGGGCCAGGCCTTGGCCTCTCCTGGGTCCTGTCTGGAGGAGTTCCGTAGCGCTCCGTTCATCGAGTGTCACGGTCGAGGAACATGCAACTACTACGCCAACTCCTACAGCTTCTGGCTCGCCACCATCGAAGACAGTGACATGTTTAGGTACATTACACCACCCGTGGTCAGACTAAACTATTAGAGAACAACGTAAAACCCTGATAGTTTTGTTTTAGATGATCTCCCTCTTTGCCTAAATGCACAGGTGATCCCAAATACTGAATACTAACACCTACACCTCCTGGAGCAGGGTCTGCAACCTGCGGCTCTGGGGCCACATGTGGCTCTTCAGTCCCACTACAGTAGCTTGTTGAAGCTTCGTCCAAAATAAAGATATAATTTATTAAATTTACATTTATGTCATTTTACTTCACACAGACCTGCAGGGTTCAGTGTTTTAATTTTTAACTAAAATTAGTACAAACTATAAATTTGTTTCCCTTCTTTACATGATTAATCTTTTATAGATAGATAAATGGATGGATGGATGATTGAATGATAGGATGATTGGATGGATGAATAGATAGATAGATAGATAGATAGATAGATAGATAGATAGATAGATAGATAGATAGATAGATAGATAGATAGATAGATAGATAGATAGATAGATAGATAGATAGATAGATAGATAGATAGATAGATAGATAGATAGATAGATAGATAGATAGATAGATAGATAGATAGATAGATAGATAGATAGATAGATAGATAGATAGATATAGATAGATAGATAGATGATAGATAGATAGATAGATAGATAGATAGATAGATAGATAGATAGATAGATAGATAGATAGATAGATAGATAGATAGATAGATAGATAGATAGATAGATAGATAGATAGATAGATAGATATAGATAGATAGATAGATAGATAGATAGATAGATAGATAGATAGATAGATAGATAGATAGATAGATAGATAGATAGATAGATATATAAGATAGATATACAGGTAGTCCCCGACTTACGAGCGAGTTCCGTTACAACGAGTTGCTCGTAAAGCGAAAATTCGTAACTTGGAACGGCCGCCACGTGTCTCGTAAGTCCGGAATTTCGCTCGTAAGTTGGAACGGTTTTGCTAGCGCGACTACAAACACTCGTTTTTCATCGAAAAACTGCTTACGAGTGCATAAAAATGATCGGAAACGTGTGTCCACATGTTTAGCTAACGAACTGTGGTGAAAAAACACAGAAAAATTCTGTATTTTTTGCGTTTTTTCCAAAAATTCGCCAGCTCGTAAGTCCGGAACCTCGTAGGTCAGAGCGCTCGTAAGTCGGCTGCGAGGTTCCAGACTTACGAGCTGCACATTTTTGGAAAAAACGAAAAAAATACTGAGTTTTCATGTGTTTTTTCACTACAGTTAGTTAGTTAAGCATATAAACACACGTTTCCGATCATTTTTATGCACTCAAAAGTAGTTTTTAGATGAAAATAGAGTGTTTTTAGGCGCGCTAGCGAAAACCGTTCCAATTTACGAGCGGATTTCCGGATTTACGAGAGAAATGGCGGCCGTTCCAAATTACGAGATTTCCGGTTTACGAGCGCCTCGTTGTGACGGATCTCGCTCGTAAATCGGGGACTACCTGTATATATATATATATATATATATATATATATATATATATATACACTGTATATATTTAATGTTATATTAAGTGTGTGTAACTGTCTTTGCAATAAATGTTTTTTAATGGTGTGGATCCCAGAAAGAGATGGCTAATGGCGCTCCACAGAAATAAACAAATAAACAAAAAAAAAATGTATCTTTTGATCAAAAGCATTGCAGACCCCTGTCATAGAAGTGTCTGAGGTGAAATGTAAAAGGAGCTTTAATTTTTTTTATTACCGGTAATGGGGAAGTGATAAGTTTTCATACTTCTGAGTTGAGCCTATCGTTTATTTTTATTTGATTTTCTTGTACATCCCAGTAAGATTGACCTCTGATGATTCTTGTTGTTTGTTTTCCAGGAAACCTGTCCCAACAACTCTAAAAGCAGGCAATCTCCAAACCCACATAAGCCGCTGTCAGGTGTGCATGAAGAGGACATACACCCAACGAACGTCGACATCCTAAATAAATAAAAAAACACTCAGCTTTACTTCCTGTTTTAATGGTGCTACTTCCCCGCCTGGCATGTGTGAACGAAGAGCAACAGCCGGAGGTTGAACTTTACAAACCAAAACACAGAGACCAAAGAGCCATTTTGCTCCGAGCTGAAACACGATCGCACGTTTCTGAAGAATGGCTCCCAGTTGACCACTGCACTGAGTTCAAGCCCCTGAAACTGGTTCACTGGTGGTCGTTTTCCACGGGCTCTTTGTGGAGGTCAGGTGCTATTGAATTGGAATCGTCTGCCTTTGCTTTCTGTTAACTTTCCCCGTTGTTCCAATACCGCACATTTAACTACACCTTGAAACTATCCACACCTAGTACTTTGTTTAAATCTACCAATAAACAGGATGGGACTTACCACTAGTTTCACACACCATGTCACAAACATGTTGCAGACAGTCACGTAATCTGTTGTAAATACCATACATTCCTTTTAACATGATCATAATCTCCTCAGGTTATTACTGTATTCATTGTGTGCTATTAAGCCCATTTTTATTTATAAAATTTAAAAGATTATGTTGAGTTTATCTGAAATTCCATAGACAATCGATCAATGTTTGACCGCCATATTAACAAAAAAAACAGCACTGAAATATCATTGACTGGTTGAATGTGTGTGTGTGTGCAGCATGAATGCATCTGAATGAGATAGCAATTGTGTGTGAGTTGTAATTTCTTCATATATATTACTGAACACCCTTGCTGTTACTTTATCTAACGCGAGTTTATCTTTACACTTTATTTCTCCAAATTTAAGTTGTTTAAAAAGTAATGTACAAGATTGTTTAAATGTGTAAAACCTTTTCACAGAGCTTCACTTCAAAATACAGTATACAGTATGTCAGTGTTTTTCACTAGAACTTCCTCATCTATGATCCCAAATAAATGCACATGTATTGTATACTGTATACTAACATGTACTTGCTGTTTTGCATGCTTGACTGTTCCTGTTTGTGAATTCCTTTTTTTTTAATTTTATTTTTTTTACAAAAAACTTTGTTGGATTAAGTGTAATGTGGAGCGGTCATCAAGATTTGAATCAGGAAGTTGTGGTTGCACATTAAAGATTTACGTGTTGGGAAGAGTTACAGATTAGCATTTTTCAACACATTTGGAATTAAATTCAATTTAGACACTTGTTGAAAATCTCCAAACATTGTCTATTTTAGAGCAGTTTAAAATGCAGAGCTATTTGTTGCATCCGGTCTATATGATCAAATGTAAACAAACAAACAGACAAACAAACAAACACATCAGCTCACTGGCTCATCGTTGAATCGATCGCAGTGATTTAAAAACAGAATATATATTTTCCCCATTTCATAATGTGTAATTCCTGCAATAAACGATGTGTAGATTTTTCTAAATTCATCACAAGTTCGTGTGTGTGGTGGAGTGGTGTAGGTGTTTTTATATTAAATGTTGCAGTACCATATTTAGACCACTAGAGGGAAGCCTCGGTGCACTTTGATTAGAACACCATTCCTTCCTGGTTGGATGACTCAGCTGTGATTTTTTTATTACAGTATTATTATTCTTTATTTCATTTACCAGCATCTAGCAAACGACATTCAGCAAAATATATGATGAGCAATAATTTAAGCGCAGCCTAGTCCGCAGCAACACTTGCAGCCACTGCCTCAGCACTTCTGCTGGGACGGTGGCCAACGAACTCTCTCACCCCACGAATACACAAACGGATCGATTTGTTCTTACAGAAGACCAGATAACCCCTCCGCCTTTATTTATTGCTGGAACCCGATCCCTTGTTTCCTCTTTCGTCAACAGAGAGGCGAGCAGAGCCCTTGAACTCGGGCCTGTCTTCATAAACACGTCTGATCAGGCCTTGACCTCTGACCTGGGAATGTGAGGTCACAGTGGGAGTCAGGGTGGTTGGACGGCACTGAAAGGTCAGACGGGCTGAAGTCAGGTGCAGACATGGAGCAAGTGTCCTCACTGACATGCTCATTTCATCCAAAGCTGCAGTTGGAGGAGAAGTTAGAGAAGCTATAAAAACAGTTATCTTTTTTTAACATCTATTTTTTGTGTAAAGGTAATGAATGTGTTGTGTTTTCGTTTAGCAGACTTCAAATTCATTTTCATTTTAAGTCACTATTAAATATAATTTAAATATTCCTCCTCAGTTGTATTGGTCCATGCTACTCCAGATAGTTTTTACAAGGAAGATTTTCTGCTGTGTTTGCACATCTGAGCCACACAAACAGAGTTTTTTTTCTTTTTCTTTTGTTTTTTTTAGGAAAAACTGAAATTCATTTAAAACACATTCCAAAGTGGAGATTGTTAAAAAACAAACAAACAAAAAAAAAAAACGGTACATTGTTGTAGACTTAAAATACGAGGGTCTTCAAAAGCGCACAGTAGCAGGCCTGTTTCACTCGTGCTCAATATCATCATGTGTCCCGGACAAACAAACAACAACAAAAACAATGAAGCCATTTTAAACATTGTTTTTCATCTGTCTTGCTTTATGGGGGTAAGATGGTGGGTCAGTTGGTAGGGCTGTCACCTCTCAGCAAGAAGGTCGTTGGATCGAATCCCAGCGAGGGGCCTTTCTGGGTGGAGTTTGCATGTTCTCTCCGTGCATGCGTGTGTTTTCTCCAGGTACTCCGGTTTCCTCCCACGGACCAAAAACATGCATGTTAGACTGATTGGTGACTCTAAATTGTCTCTAGTTGTGAGTGAGTGAATGGTTATTTGTCTCAATGTGTCCCTGTGATGGACTGGAGACCTGTCCAGTGTGTCCCACCTCTCCCAAAGTGACTGCTGGATATGGACACCAGTGACCTCTGTGACCTGAAAAGCAAGAAGCGGGTAAAGATGATGGACGGATAGTTTACTTTTTGATGACGCACTGATAATAACGTGAATGATAAACTTAGCTGTTTGTGTTTAGCACGTTAAAAGTGAGTCATTTGAAATTTAAAGAAACTTCATGCAACATTTTCTTGGCATCACAAGCTGATTTACATTAACATCGACGCCATGCATGTGGTTAGGGTCAGAACTTAAGCGTGCTCAGGAGCTTTCAAAGGTTTTACCTCTTTAAGTAATTTAATCCTGTCGGTTGTTTGCTAACACAACTAAACTGAGACCCAACTTAAGGGTTACAATCACCTTCAATGACCTTTGGTAAATAGGAGCTCCATCAGCTGGCCATGATGTTGCACTGGCAGCAAAGTGATGAGCTGCAACAAGAACACGACGCACTGCTTTGGGCGAAGTGGAGACTTCATCGCAGGTAAAACTGTATCTTGAATGTTGACGAAAACTGAGCTTGTGTTTGCCGAAGTCTCTGAACTCGATCTGTCAGATCGCAGGAGGAGATTTGAGTTGCCGTAACCTTTCGCCTGGGTGGTTCATGCAAAGGCCACCACCTTTACCACACCTTCCTGACCCCCACTGGGCTAGGCCAAAGACAGATTACTTTGCAGCGTGGCAGGAAACACAAACCCAGACGGAGGACGTGCAGAGCGACACGCAAACGGTGCCTTAAAACTCTGCAAACAAGAACTTTTACCTGCATCTTAAAGGGGGTTTAAAGCAAGCTGTTGCTTCAGCTGGAGACTAAAACATGACGGTTTGTAAACACAGTTATCAATTCAGGATGGACTTTTGTCTTCAGTCAACCATCAACATACACAACTGGAATATGAACTGTTCTCGTAAACACTTTTCGTGTGTTCTAATATTGGAGCCTCTGAGGAAGATATGGTATTCTGAAGAGGAATAAAGTTTAATTCTGTATATATAGAAAATTAAACAACAAGTTGAGGCGGGGTCTAGCATCAAACATTTCATAACCGTACATTGAAACTGTATTTTACATACCATATTCTTCAATGTATAAGTCACAGTTTTTTGCATAATTTGCATGTCCTGCGACTTATAGGCCGAAACGATGTACTTATGGATGTTTTCCCATATTTCTAAACCAATATTTGGGTGAGATTATGACAGTTTTCATTCATTTTGACGGAAAAAAAATGAACACTACCATTTTCAGCCACTAGATGGCACTCGAGTAGTAAGGCATGCCATTCCGTCATGTAATAGGTAAAAGTGGCTATTAATGACATAATTGACTTGCTGCCTCTGTTGTCTGCCTGGAAATCGTATCGGCCAAAATCGGAATCGGCAGATCAGACTTTTTAGAAATCGGTGATCGGCCAGAAAACTGCAATCGGTGCACCCCTACTTGTTGCCATAAAAGCATGAAAGGTGGGCTATCCTACAAATGCCCGCCTGAGTGTTTCAGTTGTCTGTTAGCAATACAGTAGTAGTAGCGGTGGTTAAATTACAAACACCCTCGCGATAGGTGAAAAACCGTGAAGTAGGAACACTGTATTTATTTTAGTATTTGTATACATTTTAATCGACCGAAATCCTGCATCGAGCTGGCTTATGTGCGATTAAGGACGCATGCCGGCGACACCGTTTGCGGTGGTTCGGTCATGTTAAACAGTGAAAACAGTGCTATACTTGCTATTGCAAACCTTGAAGTATCTGGCACCCGTCCCAAAAGCCGTCCGAAAAAGACCTGGGCGCAAACGATTCAACAAGATCTGAAAGCGTTGAACCTCAATGAACTGGACACAACTGACCGCCTAATCTAGCGTCAAAAACTTGGCGACAAAGAAGTAACGTCCCACCCCGGAATTGGGAAAACAGATGTTAAACGAAGACAGATAGATAAATTTTAAGGATTTATAAACCCTTCCCACACTGCTGCAATGTTCTAAACTCTTAAACCTACATAATTTTAACAACATGCATGTACTGTCAGTACTGCAAATTTTATATGGGTAGTACCCATATAAAATTTGCAGTACTGACAGTACTCACCAGAGAAGATATTACTTGAACTTGGATGAGTTCACATTCAGGATTATTTGCAACTTTCCTGCTAGTTCTGAGCTTAAAGCTACAATATGTAGTTTAGTTTTTGTAACACGCTGGAACTTAGAAAAATTTTGAACAGAGACACGTTTCTGGTCCCTCCCCCTTGCTCTCGCTGAACTTCAGCTCAGCCTCCATAGCTCCGCCTCCACTGCATGTCCTGTCGCAGCCGCTGCGATTTTCTGTGTTTATATGTTAGTAAAACGTTCTAAAAATAAAATAAAAACATGGAGCGCTGGTCCAGCACAC
>JBBPBX010048227.1:13215-25840 GCA_038048925.1 Garcialebias charrua | reverse complement strand
CTTGACCTGGATGAAACATTTGAGATAAAATTTGATTTTTTATTCGTGTTTTGAGACGGAGTCGTCTCGGTTAGCATTCGTTTTATTTCCGTTTATAACGTTATAAATAGCTCAGAAACCACTTGGTGGATATTTTCTCTGCTGCCAGAGTGTAAATATATGGCTTTAATTTACAAACTGATGGCCTGTAGAAGACATTTGAGATAAAATTCGATTTTTTAATTCATTTTTTAAGACATGCTATCGTGTCTAGCTAGCTTCGGTAAAGTTCAGTGTATATCACAATTTATAGATCCTAAACCACTTTCAACCATTTCAACCAAAAAATGAATAAAATTATATTCTGCCAATAAACGTTCTTCAAAAACATACCCTGGCTACTTCCAATTTACGAGCTGCTGGACGGCACGAAGCTCCGGAGAGACTGCTGCTGGCGGCGGCCATTGTTGTTAGAGCAGCACTCGGTCCCGGTGGATCTTGCTCGCTTCTCTCGGCCCCACTGCTGTGAACTGATGGTACTGCAGCGGATTTCAGTCTGATTTGGTCCTTACTTCGAAAACCCATCCTGTGTTCGTTCAGGTCGCTGTCGTAATCCTCCTGACGGAAGTGCGCACTACATATCACGGAGTTGTACGACACGCTTCTGTTGGTGAAATCCTGCCTTTTTAACTGGACAAATCTCACCCAAGCTCTGAAAGCTATTTTTTTGTGTGTGCAGGAAATCGATGGACACGATGTCCAGACAAACTGGAGTTTGAACAACCCCCGCACACACAACTATTAACCATTATTGGACCTCTTTCGCTTCAATACAATTCAATACAACAACCTTCGACTCCTTCTTCCCCTCTGCTTACGTCACGTGTCACGTGACTCCAAAACCGCATGGTTTTTTTTTTAGGCTCTGCGATTTCCTCCTGATTTGTGGCTGTAAGGCTGTTGCTATTAATTTGGAAAGCAGGGAGGATTATCAAAATTACTGTATTACCTCTAAATATTACTTTTCTGCCCCTAAAACTAACATTAAACATGCACTTTAAACAGGGGCATTAAACAGAACGGAGGAGACAACGGGATGGGGGGAAAAGACAACGGGGAGGGAGGGGCTGTTCCTCATATGTGCAGTGCTGAGGAGAATCACATCTGAGTTAGTTGGAAACTACATTTAAAAACAGCAGTTGTTAACAAAAGTTTTTCCAATAAAAATAAATAGTAATCATTTAATGAATACTGTATTTACCACATTCTACCAGTACTATTTGATTTCCGGTCACATGACCTTGATAAGAATACTTGGTAATATTTACTGGTCATTTTTTTTCTTCTTCTATTGGCTTCTCCCTTCTTCAGGGCTTGCCACAGTGAACTAAGTCGCACAGATACTTGGCAATTATTTTTACATTAGATGCCCTTCCTGATGCAACCACAGCCCTCTGTGTGGAGCAGAGAGCTGCCATCTAGGGTGCCCAGGGGAGCAGGTGGTGTGAATTAAGGGCCTTGCTCAAGGGCCCAGAGTGGGGCAGAGGAGGGTTGAGGCAAGTGTGGGTGCTTCAACTATCCCACGCACATTTTGATGTTGTCGGTACTGGGAGTTGAACCAGCGATCTTCTGATAACAGGTCCACTTTCTCTAACCTCTGTTCCACCACTCCCTATAATATTTACCGGTAAATAATTTAAAAAAAATTTCAGTTACGTAGGTGTTTGGCACTGTTCTTCCAGTGATTATGCTTAGCTAGTTAATAATAATAATAATGTCTTTTTCCTGTCATCTGCGTAGTTATTATGTTCATTTTGAAGGTATAATGGTTGTAACCATGAGTCCGACAGCAAAGCTTCATGAAGACCCGTGACGATCTTGCAGTCCGAGTGTGTGTTGAAAACAAGCGTATTTTCCGGTGTATAGGTCGCACCTTTTATGGTTTTTCCAAGGCCTGCGACCTATACACCGGTGCGACCTATATATGGCTTGTTATAACTTTCGGCGAAACAAATTTTTAAATCCAGCTCATTTCACAATTATGTTCATTTATTAAGGAAAAGTTCAGCTCAGAGACATATTTGCTATCATTTTTATCAAACAAATAATTGTTTTTAAGTGTTAATCTTCTTAAAAGCCTTGCTGTGCGCTGCTGTGGCAGACATTTGCAGCAGAGCTAAACGTAGGTGCGACCTATCTAGGGATTTTTCCAATCTATTGGTGATAATTTGACAATGCGACCTACACCGGTGCGACTTATACACCAGGAAATACGGTATATTCTGTGAAACACCATCTGCTGTCTGATTCTTGTACTACAACAAGAAAGCTGCACACAGACGAGCAGTCTGGGGGCACAGTTCCTGACGATGAACGGTGGATGCCCGCGGCTAAATAACCAGAGTGTCTTATTTATGTACAAAATTATGATTTATCTTGTATTGAATAAGTGCAGCTTAGAGACAGATGCGTTCTAAAGCCCAACAATAACAGTAATTTAGTTCATTATTGATATAACAGCTTGACAAATCTCAGGAAAAAACATGTAATATTGGATAATTTTCCTCGATAAATAAGCGACCAAGTATAATGTTTTTGTCTCATTTGTTTAACTGGGTTCTCTTTATCTACTTTATCTACTATATGTCCCACTGCGCTCTCTGAGGTCAGCAGACCAGATGCTTCTTTCAGTTCCAGAAACCTGTCGTAAGCTCAGAGGTGACAGGGCTTTCTCTGTTGCAGGTCCAAGACTGTGGAATGAGTTGCCACTGCGTGTCGGGCAGGCTTCCACACTCACAGTCTAGCTTGAAAACCCACTTCTATTCTCTTGCCTTTACATGGTGTGATTTGCTTTGATCCTCTGTACTATACAGTGTTGGCCATTTTAGTTAGTTTCTGCTGCTATGTATCTTTATTTTAATTTTATGTTTTCCTGTCCGCTGTGCTTGTTTGTTTCTACTGTACAGCACTTTGGTTGGCCTTGTTGCTGTTTTAAAGCTGCACTATGTAACTTTGTAATGCAGTCTGTAACTTTTCTAACAATATATTTTTAACATATTTCTTCACTCTGTCACTATCTACTGACAGACTGATGTTAGACAAAGTAATCTCTGAAAAAAACTATAGTCCCCTTGCTTCTCTATCAGCATTTATAAAAACACAGAGTGACCCGGACAATGACCAGCCAATAAAAACAGAGTTGTTTGTCACGCCCCAACCCACGCCCCTGCCTGTCCCAGCCTCAGCGCCGCGCACAATCTCATTCAAAGAATTGCAAAGCGATGCAGGACTGATTTGTATATGACACAAATGTATTAAATATTCCTTCTTCATCCCAGAGCTGGACTTTTATTTTGTTTGTTTTTTGCCAAAAGTCAAGTGATCGCTTCATCCTTCACTGACAGGAATGAGAAAGTCACGAGGGAATTAAATCATGTCCAACGTTGCTTCGTGAAGCTCTGCTGATTTCTGCTGGTTTTTGTGTTGTAGGACCAGTGATTCATGGTTTTATTATATTTTTTAGAACGTTTTATTAACATATAATCACAGAACTTTGCAGCGCTGAGACAGGACATGCAGAGGAGGTGGAGCATTCCAGAAATTCCATTCCTGCACTGACAGAAACGAAGTCACGAGCGAATTAAATCATGTCCAACGTTGCTGCGTGAACCTCTGCTGATTTCTGCTGGTTTTTGTGTTGTAGGACCAGTGATTCATGGATTTATTTTATTTTTTTAGAACGTTTTATTAACATATAATCACAGAATATTGAAGCGGCTCGAGCGGACATTCAGCAGGAGGCGGAGCTTCAGAACTCAAGTTCAACAGAGAACGGACTGTGGCTCCCCCTCAGAGCCATATATGGCTCTGAGGGGGAGGGAGCAGAATGCTTTTACCTGATGAAAATTTTTCTAAGTCCCAGCGTTCTCCAGAAATTACATAAGCCGTTTTCGCATTGACCGGCCCTCAATGGCCTGGGCCGCCCCGCCCCGCCTTCTAACCCGGGTTCAGCGTGTTCGCATTTTCCTTTTTTTCCCCGGCTCCGCCCTTGTCATGGAACCATCTCCACCGTGGTTCTATCGGGCCCAGCTCCCCCGGCCCAGTTTGACGTCATGTACTGCTCACATTTGATTCGTTGTTTGCAGCAGGGGCTGGACTCGTTCTAACAACAACCTCAGTACCGTAGGGCTGTATTTCATTCAAATTTAACTACAAAAACCCCTAAAACAATTGTTAGCTGAATTAGTTTTTCTGAGTTAAATTTTTGTTAATAACTGATCACAAATCAGCTTATGTTACAACGTAAATAACACGAAGCGCGCACCCATTTCCGCCTTTCAGCGCAACTTGAATGTCATTAAAATATAACTAATATTGTCTAACTGTTGCGCGCAGCCAGGGTTTTAAAATATAACGAATAATCTCTAACTTCTACGTGCAGCTAAAATGTTAAGAAGAGTGATTCCTATATGGGTAAGGTGGACACCTGAAAATCCAGTCCGCCACTATAGCTCAAAGCATTAGTGCACTGTCGTTTTGACCCGGAGAAGCGGGTTCGCTTCCCGCCTGGTACAAAGTTATTTTACTTTTTTTTTTTATTCACATTTTCTTTTAAATAAAAAGGAGTTTGTTTGGTTAACAAACTCCTTTTTATTTACTCCAATAAAAAATAAAAAAAGTAAAATAACTTTGTCCCAGGCGGGAAGCGAACCCGCTTCGCCGGGTCAAAACGACAGTGCACTAACGCTTTGAGCTATAGTGGCGGACTGGATTTTCAGGTGTCCACCTTACCCATATAGGAATCACTCCTCTTAACATTTTAGCTGCACGTAGAAGTTAGAGATTATTAGTTATATTTTAAAACCCTGGCTGCGCGCAACAGTTAGACAATATTAGTTATTGTTTAATGACATTCAGGTCGCGCTGAAAGGCGGAAATGGGTGCGCGCTTCATTGTTATTTACGTTGTAACATAAGCTGATTTGTAATCAGTTATTAACAAATATTAAACTCAGAAACACTAATATATATATGCCCAGCAAACGTCTCCTCTCTTAAAACACTGTAAGCGCGCACACAAGAACACTCCACCCACGTCAAGTGAACACCCCACCCACTTCAAGGCTTGCTCTCCACATAATGCGTAATGAACGAGGGCGGGCCAGTGCTGGCTCTGGGCCAACCAGAGAGGAACCGGACCGGGGAGGGCCGGTCAATGCGAAAACGGCTATAGTGAACCTTTAAGTGCTCTATAAATAAATTGGTATGGTATTGTACTTTTACGACTTGTGTGAAAAATCTGATGATGTTTTAGGTCATTTTTTTTGCAGAAATTTAAAAAATTTTAAAGGCTTTATAAACTTTCAAGCAACACTGTATGTGTGAATATTAAGTTATAATTGTGCCTGATGTTCATGTTTTCAGTGTTCCCTACAGATGTTCAGCAGATGGTGCTGGTTAAAGAAGCAGCTCTTGAAGTACGGATGCTTGGTGTGGACCAACAGGATCCAGATATCCTCAACATAAAGGAGGAAGAGGAGCAACTGTGGACCAGTCAAGAGGGAGAGCAGTTTTGTGTGAAAAAGGAGACTGATGACACTGGGTTTGCATTCACTGCTGTTCCTTTGAAGAGTGAGGAAGATGAAAAGAAACCTCTGTTTTTACAGCTTTATCAGCACCAAGTAAAAGAGGAAGATCTTCCAACCAGCAGCTCAGTTGACCAGATGAAAACAACAACTGCTGGAGAGGACTGTGGAAGAGCAGAGACTACCAGGAACCCAGATCTAGATACTTATGGAGATGATTGCAGCTCTTCAGAGACTGAAGTCAGTGAGGATGATGATGACGATGATGTACATGACTCTGACTCTCATCTAAAAGACTTATCAGACTATGAATCAGAACCTGAAGACGGTGACAAAGACTGGAAGGAGAGCAGAGCTCCTGAGTCAGACGTACACACTCTCAAGAAGTCTTGCAGCTTCAGTGAGCATGGGAAACAATTTCACAAGACAAGTCAGTCAGTGATGTCTTCAAGTTGTTTGGTTATCAAGGAATGTTTTGAAGTGAAGAAAACTGGAGGCTCAGTCGAGAAAAAACTGTCAAAACAGAACTCATTTAGTTGTGAAGACTGTGGAAAAAAATTTGACAAAAAGGGTAATCTAAAAAGTCACACGATGGTTCACACAGGACAGAAACCATTTGTTTGTGATCTTTGTGGACAAAGGTTTAGAAGGAATTCAAATTTAAACCGACACATGAAAGTTCACACAGGACAGAAACCATTTGCTTGTGATGTTTGTGGACAAAGGTTTGGACAGAAGTCAACTTTAAACAATCACATGATGGTCCACACAGGACAGAAAGCATTTGCTTGTGATCTTTGTGGACAAAGGTTTGGACAGAAGTCAACTTTAAACAGACACATGATAGTTCACACAGGACAGAAATCATTTGCTTGTGATCTTTGTGGACAAAGGTTTGGACTGAAGTCACTTTAAACACACACATGATAGTTCACACAGGACAGAAAGCATTTGCTTGTGATCTTTGTGGACAAAGGTTTGGACAGAAGTCACATTTAAACACACACATGATAGTTCACACAGGACAGAAAGCATTTGCTTGTGATCTTTGTGGACAAAGGTTTGGACTGAAGTCACATTTAAACACACACATGATAGTTCACACAGGACAGAAAGCATTTGCTTGTGATCTTTGTGGACAAAGGTTTGGACAGAAGTCAACTTTAAACACACACATGATAGTTCACACAGGACAGAAAGCATTTGCTTGTGATCTTTGTGGACAAAGGTTTGGACATAAGTCAACTTTAAACAAACACATGATAGTTCACACAGGACAGAAAGCATTTGCTTGTGATCTTTGTGGACAAAGGTTTGGGCAGAAGTCAACTTTAAACAGACACATGGGAAGCCACACCAGAGGGAATCAGTTTAGCTGTGAATAATAACCCATGTTCTTTTTTTAAATCACATATATCATAAAATTCCAATTTTTATATTGTCCAGTAGATGGAGCTTCAGTCTCACTTCACTAATGTCACACCGAGCAGCGTTTTGAACCTCCAAAAAGCTCCTCACGCACGGAAGTGGACGCGCTTGTTGAATATTTTCTTTGACTGACTTCGAATGACAAAAAAAAGAGTCGGGCGGAATATTCAGATGAACTTTAGTGAAATAAAGGTGATGAACGAATCATACGTACAGATACATAACTGAGGGTCGAACAGAATCCTCAGAAAAACTGAAAACCGTTGTTGCTATGGCAACAACAACAAACCAAGCAGAAAGCAGAGGAGGCGGACTCAGCCGTTAACTGCCGCTCAACCGTTACAAAACATCATGGGATATGTAGTCCGCTTTCAGCCTGATACCAACTACAAACGTCAACCAAATCAATGTAGCAAACAGCAACAAAATATATAGTTACTGATATTAAATTATAATATCCTAAATAACAAATCCCAAAGAAATTCTCAACATCCTCCCCCCCGATAAACAACAGTTTATCTAAATTTCCAAAGGATATAGCAGCTGGATTGGTCGCCGCCAAACAGTTCCAGCTGTCGTGCGTACAGCGCACGATCTCACCAGTCCGTCACGTCCTGGAAACAGTTCTTGAATTCTTCCCAGCTTCCAACTCTGCCTCGGAATCTTGTCCTCTCCAATGAGCACTACATCCCCCACCTGAAGTTTGGACGGCGTTGGTGAGTCACACCGATGCGCTGATTTTAAGTCCAACAAGTATTCCTTCCTCCATCGATTCCAGAAGTTGGTGATGAGTCTTTGCCTGTAGCGCCATCTCCGGGTCATCTCTTCCTTGACTGCTGTCGGATGTTTATTATCAGCTGAGAAAACTCTTGGAGGCAAACTAGTCAGTCTTTGGCCCACTAAAAAATGTGCAGGTGTCAGAGGCTGCGGTTCATCCACATCATTGTGCACATAAGTTAGAGGTCTGGAATTTATTATAGCTTCTGCTTCAGTAAGAGTTGTCCACATTTCTTCGAAACTTAGTTTTGCTCTGCCGAGTACCTTTCGTAAGATTGTCTTTACTGACCTGACGAGTCTCTCCCAGAATCCACCCCACCAGGCTGCTCGTTCTGCAATGAACCTCCAAGTGATGCCCTTGTCGGAAAAAAGGGTTTGCAGCTGTGGATCTTTAATGCTCTCCCATAGCTTCTTTAAATCCTGTTCAGCTCTCTTGAATGTCATGGCGTTATCCGAGTAGATCACTTTACACAAACCTCTTCTTGAGATGAATCTTTTTAGAGCCAACAGAAAGGTTTTTGTGGAGAGATCTGAAACTAGCTCTAAATGGACTGCTCTAGTTACAGCACAGGTAAACAGGGCAACATATGACTTCTTCATAGAGCTTTGTTCCTTTACATAGAGCGGCCCAGCAAAGTCCACACCTGTGACCTCGAATGGTGGGGATTCTATGATTCTGTTTTTTGGCAGTGGTGCAGTAGTCTGTTGTCCCGCTTTGGCATTGAATTTCTTACAAAATGTGCATCTTGACACAACCTTCTTGACTACTTGGCGTGCTCTCACAATCCAATATCTTTCCCTAGTTTGCACTAGAGTGTCTCGTACACCTGCATGCATCAGTTTCTCATGTTGACTCTGCACCAACATTTCTGTGTATCTGTGATGACCAGGTAAAATCCATGGGTGTCTTTCTCTGTATGAAAGTTCGGATTGTTGCAGCCTTCCTCCAACAGAAAGCAGCTCATCTTCATCTAGAAATGGTTTCAGTTCTCGAATTTTAGAGTCAGCGTTAGGGTATTTATCTTGCTTCAGCATTTCAATTTCTGACTTGAAACATTGGTTCTGAGTCACCTTTATCCAGTGATTTTCTGCCCTTTCCAACTCTTCTGTTGTCAGCTCACCACTGATTTTTGCACTGAAACGGGCATTTGTGATAAATCTCCATACCCAGGCTGTCACTCTGAGCACTTTCCTTAACTTGCTGTATTTTTCCAGCTCTAATATTGGTTTTAAGTACTCTGCATCTTGAGTGACCAAGTGTACTGCAACCTGGTGTTTGGCTCTCATTTCAGATTTCACCTCGTTTTCCTGCACCGGTTTCTGAATGCTTTCTGACTGATCAGGTAATGTTAGTCTGCCAGGCCCATGCCACCATAATGTGCTCTGGATCAGTGCTTGAACAGACAACCCTCTGGTGGGAAGATCGGCTGGATTGACTTTTCCTTGGCAATGCGACCATGCCTGTGGATCTGTTAGAGACTGGATTTCTGTAACTCTATTGGCCACAAACTGCTTCCACCTGCTGGCAGAACTTTGAATCCAATGTAACACTATCATAGAGTCTGTCCATAAATGTAACTGGTTTTGGTCTAGTTGGAGAGCTTTAATGAGCGTGTTTCCAAACCTTGCTGCTATTACGGCTCCCATTAGCTCCAGCCGGGGCAGTGTCATCCTTTTGAGTGGAGCCACCCTGGACTTGGATGCTACCAGACTCATTATCATTTCCCCTTCCTTAGCCCTTCCTTGCAGATAAGCGACTGAACTGTAGGCACGTTCACTTGAGTCACAGAACACATGTAACTTTACATCCTGAGACATGTGGGTCAGTGCTAAAGGTCCTGGGTTTAGTGTGGAGGCCAGTAACAGATGAGTTTGTGTTCGACTTCAGACAACTACTGGACATTTTAAAGGACATTTGCATGTCTATTTTGTGCCATCGTGGGATGGTCATCTGGTGTAATTGAGGGAGCTCTGAACACCACTGCTGCCACTTTTTGGACAAATCGGGCGGCAGTTCTTCATCCCACTTTATTCCTCTCTCCCACATTTCTTGAAACAAACACTTAATTCTGATGGTGAAAGGGGTCAAGAAGCCTAACGGGTCGAATATGCGAGTAGACGACTGCAGGACGCTTCTTTTTGTGTTCCTTTTCTCCTTTAAAATGTCCAGTAGTTGTCTGAAGTCGAACACAAACTCATCTGTTACTGGCCTCCACACTAAACCCAGGACCTTTAGCACTGACCCACATGTCTCTGGTTGTGTGGTGCTATCCATTGAACTTCCTTGCCACATTTCTTTGAGCTCGGCCGAGTTTGTTGTCCATTTACATAACTCCATTCCTGCAGCAGCCATGATGTTCTTGGTTGTGGTAGTTACTGTGAAGGCCTCTTTCAACTCACTTGAACTTGAAATGAAGTCATCTACATAGAGAGATGAATTGATGGTTTCTACCACTTCTGGTTGTTCTGAACGGTATTGTCTCAGATGTTTCCTTATAGTAGCAGCTAGTAAGAATGGGCTCGATGAAGCTCCGAACACCACTCTTGTCATCCTGAGCACAAGCAAATGTTCATCTGTGTCATCTGTAGGTGGTCCTGAGAACCACAAGAATCTCACTGCATCCCGGTCTCTTTCTGATAGCGATATTTGCAGAAATGCCTTTTTAATGTCCGCCATGTAGGCAATATGATGCAGCCTGAACTTGAGCAGAACATTCATCAGGTCCGGGTTTAAGTTAGGACACGTTCAGCTGAAGGCAATCATTCAGGGATGGGCTTCCTTCTTCGTGAGAAGAGGCTCAAACACAACTCTTAGCTTTGTTGATGCCTTATTTTCCCTTATCACTGCATGATGAGGTAGATAGTATGTCACCTTGCTTTCAGCCATTTCCTCTCTTGGCACCTCTTCAGCCATTCCTTCATTTAAGTAGGTTTCCACTACTTCTTGATACCTGCTGTATCTTTTCAAACTCATCAGTCTTTGTTTTGCAATGCGGTAATTGTCTTGGAGGGGTGGGTGTGCTTGTTGCCATGGTAACTGCACTTGGTAACGTCCATCTTTAAAGGTAGAAGTTTCTTCAAACCGTTGCAACACTTCCAGATCTTCTGGGCTCTCTTGCTTCATTGCTTGCTTCACTTGTGATTCCTAGGGACTCAATCTCCCAGAATGCATGGAGCTGTTTGTCCATCTGGAAGTCTTCCTTAAGCTGAATGTGCATGCATGTTGTTTCTGACAAACTGGACATTATAACTGGGCCTTGGACCGCCCAGCCAAAGGCACTTTCAAGAGCCACCAAACTCTCAGTTAATCTTTCTATACGGCCTGTTACTACTTGCCAGTAATAATCAGAGCCGATTAGCACAGAAAGTTCAGGTTTATCTTCTCCAGGGAAATCTGCGATTTGGAGACCTCGCCTTTCCATTTCATTGCATACATGTTCGCCTTGAACTTTCATCATTGCTGCACAGACCTTCTGTGTCACTACTGCTTCTATCTCAATTATCTGTCCTGTACCCCACACATTTTTTAAACATAGTTTCACCGTGTTACGTTCAACTGGGATGGGAGCTGAAGAGCCAAATGTATGGAGTGTTCCTTGCTTTGTGACAGGTAGTTGCAGTGCTCTTACAACATTCTCATGCACAAAACTACCTTGACTCCCTCCATCTAATAGGCAACGGACCATCTTCCTGCTGGTAGGTCCGTCTAACGGACATGCCTTGGCTGTCTGTAGTAGCACAGTGTTTTCATTATCAGACTTGGTTTCCTCAGCTTGGGGAATCACAGAGGAAATAACAGTTTCCATATTGGTAGAGACTGAAGGGGGTGGGGTCTCGTTTTTGTCACAAAGAGCTATGTGATGCCTGCCGCCACATGTGGCGCATGACCCACCCTTAAATCTACAAAACCTTGCGATGTGTTTCTGTCCTAAACAAACAAAGCACCGACCAAGTCTCTTCAGTTTTTCTTTACGTGCTGACACCCCATGTTCTGGACAGTTTTCAGCCTTATGTTCAACACTATTGGTAGTCAAACCTAAGAGGCAGGTTTGAGCCTTTTGATTAGCAGTGTGGAGTGCAGCTGCTGATGTCATGCTTGGTTTCCTTTGCTTTATGTCAGTGGATCCATATGATTTACTGCCTAATCTGGGCCCAGGCAGGGTTTCCTTTTGATTGTATGATCTCATCATTTGCAAGGCTCTCTCTCTACTCTGAACTTCTTTCTGTAAAAACTCCAGCACCTGATGCACCTTCCACTCATCCTGATCTCCCCTCTGGCGACTGTACTCAAGAGACAGTTCTTCTGGTATCATCTGGAGCAGTATTGGGCATAACATGCCTCCATATGTGTCTGACACTACTCCTAGTGATTCTAAGCTTCTAATTTGAACTTCACATTCATCAAATAACTGTCTCATAGCACTCACATCAGAGGATTTCTTTACAGGAGTCAAATTCAGGAGCTTTGACATATGAGCGTCAAATGTTTCTGAAGTCCTTGAAGTGAACACATGAAGTGTTTCTTCCTTCCAAATCTGCTTTTTAGTATTTGAACTGCAGCATCATAGTTACTGTCTGTCAGAGTGAGACCTGCTACAGCCTTTGCAGCTGTTCCTGTTAGGTAAGTCTTCATGTATGTAAACTTCTCTCGTTTACAAAGAGCTTCGTTACAGTGAATCGCCGTCTCATATTGGCTCCAAAATTCTTGCCATAAACTAACATCTCCGTTGAATTTGTCAATTATTAGCTTAGGCAGCCTTACTGTAGCGTTCCTGTGATGTGTGGAGTTTACGTTGTTCCCACTCACTTGCGCCCGTCGGGGTTCTGTACTCACAGTTTCTGACGTCCTTATCATTT
>JBBPBX010048226.1:0-25840 GCA_038048925.1 Garcialebias charrua | reverse complement strand
TGGGCCCTCGGCGTGAGAAGCAGAAGGACACTCCGAGCCGGCCTCCCACTCGCCCCTGTGCAGAGAGGGGCAGCTGGGGACACAAGCTGTGGCAAGACTGGGGACGCACTGCAGGAGAGGCTGTGTGAGATGCTGCAATCGTTATTGGAGAGTCTTTTGGAGCTGTGGGGTGAGGTATTTGTGAAAGAGGCTGGTGGGACTTTTCAGACTTATGGCTGAGCGTTCTGGGTCGTATAGCTGTGATTTGCTGGAGCCGGTGATAGGGTTTAGGATTGTCTTCCGTGCAGTGTTTTCTTTGGTCCACTTCTTCATCTTGTTGCTGACTGACCGCTCTGACCGCCCGTTTAAGTCCACAAGTCCTTCCCGGGAGTCTGCAACAAATCAGAAAGAGGAAAAAAAAAGATGTGATTTTAGTTCATCTTTGTGTTTTGAGTTAGTTTTATTGATCAGTCACATTCAGAAAGCCTCAAAAAAGGATTGTCTGCTGCTGAAAGGTGTAAGCAGATGGTTTGTGTGTGTCTGTGCGTGCATTTGTCTGTTGGTTTGCAAACCATCTCAGAAACTTCTAAACTGATTTTAATGAAACTTTCTCAACGTACTCACTGGATGCACCTCTACATCTGATTTTTCTTTATTATTATTGAAAACAAATTAGAACAGCTGCCAGAGCTAATAAACTTATCAAACAAACATTTCTACAACTTAATCAAATATTTATATATTGAGCTGTGTGTGCTAGTAGCTCTGCTGTATGTATTTATTAATTTTGCGTCTACAATTTCATTTTGAAATTGTACCAAACGTGCAAACTTTTGAGTTTTTCCAGAACTAAGAGATCCATGCACATGTAGTGGAACAGGCCCTCATGCCTGACCTGGATTTACACCTTTTCACATATCTCTGAAACTCTTAGTGTTACACTTTTCTTGAACTTCTCAAGGAGACAAGTGGACACTATTTTATTACATTTATTTTGAATTAAGAGACACAAATCAATCAGAAAAGACTTCCTTTTAATTTGTGGTAATTCAGAATTGATCAACAGTAATAACTTTTGTCATTTTATGATAATCTGTTATTAACATGAGTTGTCACTCTTAATATGCTGGTTTATTCTGTTGTACGATGGTGCTTAGAACTATGTCAAAGTTGATGAACAAGTCGGAATAATCTGTTAGTATTTGTTTGAAATGTTTAAGGACAGAGGGAAAAGTCGTAGACTAAGTTTGTCGTCTGTCTCCTTTTTCTGAAAACAAATCCCTCTACTCTCAAAAACAGATTCTCTGTTTTTGACCCCTGCAAGTCTTCTCTTCTATCCGAGTGATCTTCATACACTCCAACTCCCTTCCACTGGTTCACCTGAACCAATCGGAGAAGGACAAGTCACTGATCTCAGATCCTTTTTCAAGTTCCAGCTTCCTGGAACTTCTGAGTCCCTGAGAGGGTCTGAGATGCGTTGGACTTCTCTCTCCAAGCTGTGGACGCGGGGTCGAATGTCAAGTAGACCTGCGCTCCTCAGCAAGGTTTAAACAGCACGTCAGCTGTGAACCATTCAAGTGTCACAGCTCCAAGCTGTGAACTCTTTCTGGAATTTGTTATCTTGAAAACCAAACCGGAGCTGAGGCTGTTATCACGGTGAAGTGGAAGCCGACTTGTAGCGAGCCGCTGAACGCTGGTCGCCTTTAACCCGTAGCAGAACGGTTAATAAGGCTGGGACTAGTTTGCCGGGCTGAGACCAAAAATCTTTGCACAGGTAAAACGTCGATGGCCATTCGACCAAAAGTCGAGCGGAAGCTGCCGAGGAACTGCCATGGTTTCTGGTTAACACATATCAAGATAATTTCCTCTTCACTTCCTTTTATCTCCTCATACTCCATCTTTTTCCTCCTTCATGCTGAAACTTATCCTAAACTATATATTTTGCCAGTAACTAAACTTTAAGTTTGTGCCTGCAGTATAAGTAAACATGCCAACTTTTGCTTGTCTGTTGTCTCCATGTTTAAATCTGTAAACAGTTAGTTATAGGAAACTGATCGATCAATTTATGTAAATATGTTTTGATGTAATTTCATGATTTGTTATTAAATGATTCTACCTTTGGTAGGTCAAACATAATAACGTTTCCTGTCAAGTTACATATCACTGAGTCACAGATTTATTGAATATTAATCTGAAAAAGATGAGAACCCGTGAATTAAGATGATAATTTGTGTCAGTCAAACTCTGCTCAATTTACATCTAAAATATAGATGTCAGTAAATTGACCTCATTATTTCCATTTTATTACACATATTACCTCAGTTTCAAAATATTTACATTGGCTCCAAATCAGGGATGTTACATTAGATTTCAACGTTTTGTTGCTGGTGTAAAAATTACTAAATGTTTAGGGAGCAGAATATTTGAGTGAAATTTTAATGAGTAGGGCTCGGAGATCTGCTAGCCTGGTTAAAACCAGACCCTGTCTTCACTTCGCTTCAGACTAGGGTCTGGACTTTCTCCATTTTAAAACGATTCTTGCTGGAGGCGTTGGCCTCTGCTGAGGAACAAAACCATTGGATATTTTGAACAGGGAAAGCATTCTGCTCCCTCCCCTCAGAGCCATGTATGGCTGCTCCCCGTGCTCTGGTGAACTTGACAACTGCTCCGCCTCCTGCAGCTTTTCTCTTGCTGCCGGCTGCCGCGCTGCAAATTCTGTGTTTATATGTTAATAAAACTTTTTAATAAAATACAATAAAACCATGGATCGCTGGTCCAGCTCACCAGAAGACCAGAAAATCTGATGGGACTCGGGCAGCAACGTAAAACCCGAGTTTAATTCTCGTGACAACCTCAGCCATTTCCTTGTTCATTTCAGCGGAGGGAGAGAAGGAGGAGGGAGCGAGCGATCACTTGACTTTTGGCCCAAAAAACAAAAGAAAACTCCAGATAAGGGATTAAGAAGGGGAAATTAATAAATTTGTGTCACATATAAAACAGTTCTGCATCGCTTTGCATCGCTTTGAATGAGAACATGCCGGTGCTCGCTGACTGCGCGCTCTGCGCGCTGGGACAGGTGGGGGCGTGGGTTAGGGTCCAAAACTCCGTCCCTTCTGTTCTCTGATTGGTCCGAACAAAAATCTACCGGAGAAATGGTTGTTAATGGGAGAAGTCCCAGACTGTGCAGTGAAGGGAAATGAGAATTGAGCGGAGCTGTGCAGGAAGGCGAGGGCCAGGCTAGAGATCTACTGGCGCAGGTCAAATAGTAGAGCCCAGAGTTCAAAACAAAAACGATGAAACAGCGTTTAGCTATTATGCCACACAAAGAGCACAGATTACTAACAGTTTTGAAGATGTCCCCAAAAGTGAATATTTTTAAATCTTAGTTAAAAAAAAGTATATTTTTTATTTCTCTGACCTGTGATTGAGATCTTTTACATTTTTCTTTTGAATTAGATTAAACCTGGTTTTGTATTTGCATTTTTAATTATGTATTTTCTTGTTGTTTGGTCTTTCTTGCTTCTTTTTCTTGTGAAGCACATTGAGGAACCATGCTGATGGGGATTTTAAACCCCTGTTACCTTAATAAAAACCACACAAGATAAACAAGAGAACAGTGTTAAATCAGACAAACAACTTTGCAAAGGGGAAGGCTTTTTAATGTCTTTTGAAACTTAGTTTGGTCTCAAATACATTGTTCAGCACAATTCCGAATTGTACTGGACATGACAAGCTATTTAAACAAGAAGCAGGTGGAGTTTGACAAGCTCTGACGTCTTACAGATAAAACAAACAAGTCGTGTTTCTGATCCTACAAGAACATCTAATCCAGACATTGTCAAGGCTAGAAGACTGTCTTTTCTGTATCAAGGAGAAAAAGCAAACAACATGTTTGTACTATCAAATATAAGTGTTTAAAGGGAACAGAGAATATTTGATACAAGTGAGCTGGGTTATAATTATTGGGTCAGAGTAATTAGTTTTAGATGATAAATATTGAATATCTCCATCAATGGGAATGAAATGTGCTATATAAGTTGCCTTCCTTACAAACTTTAACATAACGCAAATCCCATTGTTGCTTAATTGGCTATTTGGCATGTCTTTAGTCATCAATAATGTACACCGACTGATAAACCTTTCTAAACTTTGTGGGAACATCCTTTAAAGACCAAATTTTCACATTGGTAATTAATAGTTTAATTAAGAAACAGCGGTTGTGAGAGAAGGGTTCAGATTTCTAAAAGGTTGTGAATGTTGAGATTTACCAGTGGAACAAATACACAACCACCGAGTGTTGGAGTTAAATTTATACTTGAACTTATCCTACATTAAGAACATTTTCTCCTACAACACCCCCCCTAGGACAAGTATAACCTATGAGGAGACTTACTTCACAATTGAGGAGTGGAGTGACCTCATCTACAACAGGCAACAAATGACTCCACTGTCTGGTTGTTTCACATGTAGGCATGTGTTCTGTTAGCTGGTATGTGATCCTCTGAGTATGCATTGGGGAGCTTTATGACTGCGGTTGAGTGATGACCTCTCACTAGGAGATCAGACGCTCTTGCACTGCTCACAACCACATTTTTACCCACCATAGTAGTCAGTTTCAATTTTACTCTTCAAACATCTGCCTGCAGCTCATGTGTGTGTTACATCCTGATCTATGAAGACAGCATCGCTCTGACTGTCTAATAATGCATAGACCAGTTTTTCCTTGAGTGGGTTAGTTGTAGTTGACAGCCACGCTGGAACTATCATAGAAGTGTCAAAAAGGCGTTCAATTCAGGATCAACTGGACTTTATTTGTAACAGAAAACGTTTCGACTTCTGTCCAGAAGTCTTTTTCAATTCGGTATCATATCATATCATATCATAGAAGTGCTGACTGTTCAGATCTGGCAACATTAAGTCACTTGGCTGTTGTTGTTTCAGGTGAGTTGCCTTGACTTGCATTGTCTGTACTCACACGTGTCTGTCTTTGCAGACCAACACTGTAATTTTCATCAAGAAGACAGGTGGGTGTCTTTTTGTGCAGGTTTCACAAGTGAGGCGGTGTTTGAAGTCCTTAGCACTGTGCCAGTAAAGGCAGTAACGCTTCTCAGTTATTTAAAGAACATCATTCTGGATGGTTCTTCAGTCAACAGATTAACTGGTGAGCAGTGAGGGTGTCAGGAACCAACAAATGATCTGCTTTTTCCATCTTGGATGGGTCATTGCCCATGTTCTGGTGCCAAGTTATTGCAGGAAATCATCAAATAAAATGCATAAGCCTCTTTAAACATAAAAATATTAATACTGTGAAGGAGCTCAGAAATCTGGGCAAGTCTTGGAGACCACTGTTTGATGAGCATAACCGCCACGCCCTGAGGCAGCACTGCAGGACAAACTGTCATTTCACCAGGATCAGAACAGCCGGACGGGCTATGGAGTATTATTAAAACCAAACTTATACAACAGTTCCACAACTGCGTCCATAAATACAAACTGAAACTCATTACACAGGGAAGAACCTCCATGTTGACTCTGTGTGGAAGAGCTGCTATTTCTGTGGACACAAGGCCATTTTAGTGAGACTAAGACATCGAACACATGCTTTGTGGTGACATGAGTCCACCTGTTAGCCTTATTTTACAGTAAAACGTACAGAAAGCCAAAAACAAGACACTATCCAGGATGATGTCAGTGACAGGTTCAGACAGTTAGTGTCTATTGCATGTATCTTGCATACGCATAAAGATACCAGGGATATTGAGGCCCATGCTGAAATTTTTTAGAGATGCAATGGAATTGAGGCAACATCTCTGATACGCCGTACTTAGTCCTGCACAGTTTACAGCAGCAGAGCTTCATGAACACAGCCTGTGTGTGTCTGATATCCAGCTCAGTCTCCTGCTGAATATGTATGACACATCATGAAGAGGAGAATCAGACGACGGCAACTTCAGACTGTCGAACAGAGGAAAATCTTTTATTCACCCACAAATTAACTGAGAGTCTTCTTGTAAAACTGCAAGGATAAGTATTCAACGTTTCCAAGAGAACAACATGTTAAATCAAAGGAAAGGGCGAAGGAAAATACAAAGTATCTGTGTATATACTTCTGTTTCAAGCTTTTTAAAGTGTTTTGAAAATTCCAGAGAAATGTATTTATTTTTAACAGGTTAATCATTGATGAGACGAAAAAGTAGCACAGAATACACTTATAGAAACAGGTTATAAACTAGCACAAACATTCTATGAGCAACATAAAACCACAAAAAACAAAACCTGAGGATCAACACCATGGTATTGATTTTAGGATCACCTTAAAAGCCACAGTTGACTCCTTGAAACGTTGCAAGCTGAAGGTTTTCACGATGACCCCCACTGTCACTAACCTAAACACCTTTGGAAAGATTCCAAAAGAGCACTGCTTGCAAAATGACCCGAGAATCTCACAGAACCAGAGGCATTTTCTAAAAACTAAATATTTGAAAACAAACCAAAAGAGAAAATGCAAACCTTGGACATGAGGTACTGACAGACACACACTGAGCTGCTGCTCTTATCGAAGGGGCATTAAAAGCATGTGTGGGGAAAAAAGCGTCTAAGCATTTGCCTCAGGACAGTTTCCTACTTCTTGTTGTAAAACTGTAAAACATGAAACTCAGAAAAAGAAGACTCAAACATCCTCAGAATATGAATTTTTTTGCTTTTCAATGCTTTGTTGTTTTCAAACACTTTTACTTTATTGTTAAGTTTTACGTTACACCATTGTTTCCAAGTATTATGACTAGGGATGTGCCGATCGATCGGAAACCGATCAATCGTCACCGATAATCATTAAAGCGGATGTGATCGGCTTTTGCCTTCAATTACCGATCACAGAGCCTGTGATGCGAAGTTTGCTAACTGCAAAACGTGCGACGAAAAAGTACCTCGTGGAGGAAGTTCAACGAAGTCCTTCAACACAACAAACCTAATTCGTCATTAAAATGTTTTAATACGTTTTAATAACTTACCAAAAGCCGTCTGCCAGCGCCCCCATAACAGCAACACCTGTTAGCATGTAGCTCCACCGAGCAGCCCCACCGAGTCCGCTCCGCTGCGCAGTTACGGGCAGTCCAGTTTAGCTGCGGCTTCAAAAAGGCTGTCGGCTTTGTTATTCCAAGTTAGCTGGGTGTCCCCCGATATCTTCTGCTTCCAGTCCGACATCGAGGCGAGCTCCAGGAACCTCTGATCGCACAAAGCCGGCTGTCTGCTGCAGGTCCGGTTTAGCATGTTAGCCTTAGCTCATACCATGAGCTGCTGGTCTCGCGCGGCGCTGTAGGAACGCTCGGCGGTGTGATCGCAGCTGCTGCTCCAGTCCTGAGACATTCACAGAGTTCAGAGGAGTGTTTCCAGTTAATTTATCCGTATGAGGCATCCTCTTATGGGAGAAACAGTCCTCCAAAAGCCGACTGCCGAACTAATGAATGTAAAATGGCGGAGGCGGTATTTCCTGGTTCTTCTTCTTCTTCTATAGAGTTGAATGGCGGTTGGCGAACTCATATTAAGCGCATTACCGCCACCTGGTTCCCGCAGGAAGTTGTTCAAAAAAGCACGAAATTATTTAAAAATAATAATAATGATACTTAACGTATTTATAAAGCCATTTGTAAAAACAGCCAACAGTGCAGCTTTAAGTAGCAAATGGGGTATTTTAGTTTTTTATATGAAGTAATAGATGTGTTTTTTTTAAAAAAACAATAAAAAAACTTTTTTTTTTATTGAAAGTTAGTAAGGTAAACATTTTTCTTTGATAATGCAGTTGATAATTACTTTTATTTACTTTGTTCTCTGAAATAAATTAGTAAAAATATGTTTTTGTCTGAATTATGGTGATTTTATGGTTCTGAAAATAACATGAGTGCTGCTTCTGGCTACAAGATTCAGATCTTGTAGCCAGAAGCAGCACTCATAAATTACAGGTAAGCCATTTGATCGGTGATCGGTGATCGGTTTATGTGATCGGCTCACATATAGGCAATCGGTTTTTTGATCGGTATCGGTGATCGTCACACATAGGTGATCGGTATCGGTATCGGTTTCAAAAAACCTGATCGGCACATCCCTAATTATGACTATTACAAGTTTTACGACGAGTAAATTGCTGCAACAGCAGTAGCTAGCTGTAGCACTTTTGCTGTAAGCTGGTGAACGTCTGGCAGGAGAATAAGATTTCTGCTTAAGTAATGGAATGTGTGGGTGTTGGCAAGCTAAAGGGTCATAAAACAGTTTTCAGATTAATTACAATGAAAGTTTTAAGACTAGAGATGTTTTAAGAGTTTTGAATCTTGGCTGCTCTCTGACTCGTCGTTCACTTGTCAGTCGGGTCGGAATTGAACTCTATCTTCAAACTGAGGTTGTTTAAAACTATCTACAACAGGTAAGATATTTATTGCTCATAACCTTTATGAAAGACACCATTTCACAATTTTGAACTATCCTTTTAGCTATTTCTTGCTTAATTGTTGTTGTGTAATTAGTTAACTATTTTGTGCACTATGTTCACAAGATTGAAACAATCATTGCCCAAAGCTGAAGGGGAAGCGATAATGACTTTGCCTGTGTTTGTGTGTTTGCTTGTCTGTACTGTTAGCAAAATATCCAACGATTCACTGAATGGCTTTTAGTAAAACTTGTAGAAAGTATTCACTGGGTTAGGACAAATACAACAGTACAACTTTTGGAAATAACTCAAGAAGTTTGTTGGAGTCAGTCTCCCCACCATCACAGACATTTACACCTCCAGATGCAGGAAAAGAGCCACCTGCATCATGAAAGACCTCACTCACCCAGCACACTTACTCTTTGCCCCACTCCCCTCAGGACGGAGGTTGAGGAGCATCAAATGTAGAACCACTAGACTGAGGAACAGCTTCTACCCTGAGGCTGTTAGACTCTAGCCTGGCCCTCGCCCTCCTGCAGAGCTCCGCTCAATTCTCATTTCCCTTCACTGCTAGCCTGGTTGAAACCAGACCCTGTCCTTCACTTCGCTTCAGACAAGGGTCTGGGACCTGTCCATTGACAAACAATTCTTGCTGGAGGCGTGGGTTCTACTGATGGCTGCTCCCCTGTGGTCTGCTAAACTTGACTTCAGCTCCACCTCCTGCTGAATTTTCTCTCGCTCCGTTGTATATTCTGTGTTTATATGATAATAAAACGTCCTAATAAAATAAAACCATGGAGCGCTGGTCCAACACACCAGAAGACCAGGAAATCTGATGGGACTCGGGCAGCAACTTAAAACCTGACTTTAATTCTCTCGTGACAACCTGAGACGTTTCCTTGTTCAGCGGAGGGAGAGGAGGAGGAGGAGGAGGGAGGAGGGAGCGAACACTTGACTTTTGGGAAAAAAAACAAAAGAAAACTCCAGATAAGGGATTAAGAAGGGGAAATTAATAAATTTGTGTCACATATAAAACACAGTCCTGCATCGCTTTGAATGAGAACATGCGGCTGCGAGCTGGCTGCGCGCTGGGACAGGTGGGGGCATTTCCTTGTTCAGCGGAGGGAGAGGAGGAGAAGGAGGAGGGAGCGAACACTTGACTTTTGGCCAAAAAAACAAAAGAAAACTCCAGATAAGGGATTAAGAAGGGGAAATTAATACATTTGTGTCATTTATACAACAGTCCTCGATGCAGGACTCCTGCATCGCTTTGAATGAGAACATGCGGCTGCGAGCTGGCTGCGCTGGGACAGGTGGGGGCGTAGGTTAGGGGCCAAAAACTCCGCCCCTTCTGTTCTCTGATTGGTCCGAACAAAAATCTACCGGAGAAATCGTTGTGGATGAGAGAAGTCCCAGATTGTGCAGTGAAGGGAAATGAGAATTGAGCGGAGCTGTGCAGGAAGGCGAGGGCCAGGCTAGGGTCTGGTTTCAACCAGGCTAGTTAGACTCATGAATGAATAAATAATAAGAATAATCACTGCAAAATGTCACATCATGCTGATGCTGATCTGTTTTCTTGTTGCTGTGTTCATCTGTGACCATCTGCTCATACAGACTCATGTTCGTGCTGCTGTTTATAATGATGTTTTTCTACTACATTAGGGCTTAGTGTATTACTAGTTGATGTTTTTCTTAGTTAATCCTAGATGTTATTACTGTTTTTCTCTTGCATTTGTTGTTGGATGTAACTGGGACCCTGTGTACATAATCTCGTTTTCATCACATGTACCACATGCGGTGCAAATGACAATAAAGACTCTCTGACTCTCTGATTTAAGATGGCCACCACAGCTAATAATTAGCTTACACAAAAATAACCTTGCGTGACACGGTGGCACAGTTGGTAGAGCTGTTGCCTCTCAGCAGGGCCGGCCCAAGCCTGAGCCTCCATGGGGCCCTAAGCGAAATTTGTTTGGGGCCCTCTATTTCTGCTAATAATGTGGATTACTGCAATAAACAGTCAAATCAGATAATTCACCCACCTAACATAAACTCATTGCAACTCTGACAGCCCTGTTTACATTATCCTATATGTATCATCCAGTGCAGGGGCGTCAAACTCATTTTTATTCTGGGCCACATCAAGATCATGAATGTCCTCAAAAGGCAGGACACGGCAGAATGTATTGATAAAGCAACCTATTAACAAACTGGTAAAATATAACTTTCTCTGCATTCAATGACTACTTCTAAAAATTAAATATTTTATGTTTGAGTAATTTGGCATTATAATCACAAAAACTGATTTGATTTGACTAATAAAGTAATACTGAATCACACAACTGTTATCTTGAAGTTCTGTCTCTGTGGAGTCACAGAAATGGTTATGGCGGGCTGGATTTGGCCCACGGACCTTGAGTTTGACACATGTGATCTTGTGGTACTAAAAGTAACAAAAGAAAGAAGAAGAAAAAAAACACCAGTATGCAATGTATTTTACAGCAAAAGTTTGTCTGGTTTATTATCTTTGGTTTTAAAGAACTGCAACAGTAATGTTCAGAAGTAATTTTTAGTGTAAGATGAACAACAAACAACAGATAAAATAACTTAGATGCATAAAAATAAATTAAATTGTGCAAAAACCGACAAAATAAAATAAAATAACAACTATCAAGGAAATCCTTAAGATAAGATAAGATAGAACTTTATTGATCCCGCAGGAAATTGTTGTGCCAGAGTACTTTAAATAATGTAAATTAACAATTACCTACTTGAAACCACATAAAATGGTTGAAAAAATAAATTTAAAGCTGAATAATTAGTTCTTAACTATGTAAATGCATGCAATAAATTGCAAAAGCTGAACTTACAATGTTAAATAGAATCATATTGACATCATTACCAAAAAAATAAAATTCCACTTAGGGGGGCCCCTAGTGGCCCCGGGGCCCTAAGCAGCCGCTTAGTTCGCTTATGCCTTGGGCCGGCCCTGCCTCTCAGTGAGAATGTCACTGGATTGAATCCCGGACCTTTCTGGGTGTAGTTTGCATGTTCTCTCCGTGCATGCGTGGATTTTGTCCTGGTATTTCCTCCCACAGACCAGAAACATGTATATTAGGCTGATGGGTATCTTTAAATTGTCCCTAGGTGTGAGTGAGATAGTGGATGGTTGTTTGTTTCATTTGTCTCTATGTGTCCCTGATGGGCTTGAGACCTGTCCTAGGAGTCCCCCGCCTCTCACACAGTAACTGCTGGACATGGGCACCGGTGACCCTCGTGACCGAAAAAGGAAGAAGCGGGTAAAGATAATAGATGGATGGAAAAATGGCCTTGTCACAGCCATGCTCAAATCTGGCGCTGTCAGTCATTCACAACACACTGTTCAGCTGCTGACACACATGCAAGATCCTAATAGTGCATGAGACGTGGTCATTATCAAGGTTTGAACAAAACAAGGTTTGACCAAAACATCTCTGACTGCATGCTTGAAGGGTGGTGGGAGCATTCCTTCAAAGCATGTTAGGCTTTTAATCGTTTTTAAAATGCTGTGCTACAAGTTATTAAGCAATGCAATGCTAACAATTACCAATAAAACCATGAAGAGCATATAAAAGAAAGAAAAAGTAAACTCTGTACAAACTCAATGATGCCGTGCACGCATTGTCATCTGATTATAGGAAAACACATTTAATTGCAAAGGAAATAGGTGCAATCAAGATAATTATTGCATGAAGTACACTTTTTGTTTGTTAGTTTTGATTGCTGCGGATGTGCAAACCCAGAGGCGAGTTTCATATCAGCCATGTTCACTCATATCATTAGGTTGAAGTTTTGTTTGTTGCTCGCTCTTCTTCTCTCTCCTCTAAAACTTCATCTCCTTCACCCACAAATCATCAGCTCTCAGCGTGTCAGCAGGAACGTGTCTTTATGTTATATTTACTTCACCTGTGGCCTATCTAGGCCAGGCGAGTGCTCTCACATCTGTGCTTGCATCCATCACATCTGAAAAACGTTGACTGGACGTGACGCACTCTAACCCCTCTGGACTGCTGCCACTGGTCTCATTACACACGGAGTGCCGCAGACACACACAAGGACACACACACTCCTCCTTCCACTCACCGCTGGCTCTCCTGTTGAAGCTGTGCGAGCTGGTGCAGACGTCTGAGAGCCTTCTCCTGTTTGCGCTGGTCCTTCCATGATTTCGAGGCCACGTTGCGAACAAATTCCCTGTGCTGCAGCTCCTTCAGCCTCTGCAGGAGGGGGGGATACAAAAAAGTGAGGATGACTGAGAGGGGATGGAGGGATAATAGCAATGGGAGATTAGTTTTAGGAAGCTCTCTGCATGTGACTGTGTTTTAAACCATCAGTGAGCGGCGTTTGCAGATGTTCGCCTCTAAAGCTCGTGTGCAATTAACTTCATTCATCCAGAAATAAAGGGTCTTTCAACACACAGCAGGACACCAAACACAAGCAAACACACACAGATGCTGGTGTCACGTGTGAGTAAGTGACGCCGATCCTATTTCTGAACCGTCGAAGGGACGTTTTACATGTTTTTCCGAGATCAAGTGCGATGACGCACCTCAGCGTTTGAAATCAAATCTTCGGCTCTTTTCATTTGTGGTCAGATTGTTGCTGGCTAAAAACACAACAGGTGGAAAGAAAAGCTACAACAATAAAACAGACTGAACTAAAACGCCATTTCAAAGAACGACAGCATAAAAACACAAAATGTCAGACCGCACTCAGAAGACTTGAGAGATTTTTTTTAGAAAAATAAAACCCAAATCATAATATTTCTACACAGAATGAAAACCTTTGATTAGATAAAAACAAAACAGAAAACAGATTTTTTTTTTTAATGTCATTGTTTTTCTTTGTGTTGTATTTTTGGCTCATTTATTTTTCAGTGCTTTTGTATTTTTTCCACTTTTCATTTTTAGTCCACACACAAGCACAGATGTGAATATTTGTGTCAGGTTCAAAGCCTTTGTGGAGCCGTAGATGTTGTTCTTGTTTGTTTGTTTTAGTTTTGCTTTTGAGAATCTGATTTTGAGAATAATTCATCTTTTTTTTGTGACTCATACAAAGTCTATCACACCTCTTAAGTTAGGATTTTTTTTATTCTCAAGAAATGTGTAATAATTTGTTGTGATGTCATCCCCTATAGGGTGGTGTTATTACCGTAGCTGTATTTTGTAGCATTGTGATGCGGACACGACTGTTCTAATTTAATTTAAATATTAACTAATAATTACACTGTAAATATCCAATGCATTGTTTGTAGTAATAGTATTCTTTGTGATTTAAGTGAATTTATGCTGAAATACAAGATCCACAACTTCTCCTCCTCCACCATAACCCTAAGCACTGGCTCCCCTCAGGGCTGTGTGTTGAGCCCTCTCCTGTTCACTCTGCTCACATATATCTGTGCACCCCCACCTACCCATCCAGGCTGTCATATTGTAAAGTGTGCAGACGATACAGTAGTGGTTGGATGCATCACAAACATCAATGGGTCCAGCTACAGGCAGGAGGTGGAACACCTGGAGAGCCGGTACAGGAAGAACAACCTTCACATCAATGTGAAGAAGATGAAGGAGATGGTTGTGGATTTCAGATGGAGCAAACACACCTACCCCTGAATATAGGAGGATCTGCGGTGGAAGTGGTCTCCAGCTACAAGTACTTGGGTGTGCACCTGAACAATAACCTCAGCTGGAGCAACAACACCACCAGCCTGATCAAGAAAGTAGATCAGAGACTCTACTTCCTCAAGCGGCTGAGACGAGCTGGACTGGGAAGCTCAGTCCTGACCTCCTTGTACAGGTGTGCAGTGGAGAGCAACTTGTGCTCCAGCGTCAACATGTGTCATGGAGGCTGCACAGCTGCAGAAAGAAAAGCTTTGCAGAGAGTGGTGAAGGCTGCACAAAAATCTGTTGGAGTCAGTCTCCCCACCATCACAGACATTTACACCTCCAGATGCAGGAAGATCACCTGCATCATGAAGGACCCCACTCATCCAGCACTCACACTTTTTTGCCCAACTTCCCTCAGGCAGGAGGTTGAGGAGCATTATGTGTAGAACCACTAGACTAAGGGGCCGTTTACACGGCACGTATTTTGAGTGAAACCACACCTTTCGCTCTGCGGTTCTGCCGATCTGTTTACACGACACCACTGGCCCCCCTCTTTGAATCTGAAGGTTTCTGAATCCACCTCTCAGAGTGGAAGTTTTTTGCTGACCTCTCATTGATAACATAAACCTCTCCCGCTGAGCTTTTGTTTGAACCACATGCGCGTAGCATGCACGCGCGGACAGACGGCATCAACATGGCGGCAGAGACACACCGCATTCTGAACAATGACTGATGGAATATATTTTGAGTCTCATATTTAATTAATCTACACCTGAATGTAGCTGCTGTGACCAACATCTGTGTTGGAGGAGACACAGCTGGATCCAGTTCTAATATTGTTGTTAATTGAACGAGGCAGGCAGATATTTCACACGTCGCGCTGCACAATAACATATGTGCTAAATAATAACAGTTTAACAATAATAAACAATATTTATGTTAGCATGGGAGATGTATAAAGTTATCTGAGCTAAATGAAGCTATCTGGACTTGTTACGTTATTTAAATGATGCGTAACATGTTGCGTGTTCTTAAAGTTGAAAATGAAGACACCAGGTTTATTTTGTATTTATTTATGGGCAGCACGGTGGCACAACTGGTAGAGCTGCTGCCTCTCAGCGAGCAGGTCCCCGGTTCAAATCCCAGTCCGGGGGCCTTTCTGGGTGGAGTTTGCATGTTCTCTCCGTGCATGCGTGGGTTTTCTCCGGGTACTCCGGTTTCCTCCCGCAGTCCAAAAACATGCATGTTAGGCTGATTGGTAACTCTAAATTGACCCTGGGTGTGAGTGAGACAGGTCCCTCTTGTAAATGAGTCCCCGTGGCTCAATGAGGCTAGCCTGTATAAATAAAGGTTGAATGAATTTATTTATTTATTCAACACCACAAACTGTATGTCACAAACACTGAGAATTTAACTGAACACTATTAAAAACACGTTAACCGAACTGTAACGACTTTAATGAACTGGACTCTGCTGTTTTCATCGTGGATACTGGACCCATCAGAACCGGTCCGTTTGTTGGAAGGACAGCTGCTCGACCTCGCAGAAAAAAAAAAAAACTCAGTTGGTTGGTGTGTGATCAAAGTAAACACAAGCAAACATTATTAAGAACGTTGGTTTACCTGCTGTAAATCAGCGGATTCTCATGGACTAAAGTCCGGCGTCATCCTCATCGACTCGGTTCTGGTCCACTCAGCGTCTGGTTGTAAGAGTGTGGCTCCCTCTGGTGGTCGTCTCCTTCCGCCCATCACCTTGTCTTGCATGTTGTCTGTCTCAGGTTTGTGTGTTCTCAGGTGTGTATGATTTAGGTAATTAGGCTGTGTATATAAGTTTGCATTTGTGTGCACGTCTTTGTCGGGCCATTCATCTTCCCCCCTGGTGTGTCGTGTTCTTTGCAGCTCCTTGGTTTTTGTGAGTACGACTCCTCATGTTGAAGTTTTTGTATTAAGCCACAGTTGAGCTTTTGAGTTTTTGTTATTAAAGTATTTTTGACTTTTTACTCGTGTCTCTGAGTGTCCGTCTGCACCATTGGACTCACCCCCTCCCACACCACGCTGGATCATAACACTGGTGTGGAGCTTGTTAGATGAAGAGGTCCCGCTTGGCGTCAAATCTGTTGACTCTTATCGAAAATCCAGCTTTAACTTGTTGTTCAGTTGTTGTTAGCTCAACTTGTTGTTGCCTCAACTTTTAGCCCCAGAGGAAAGCAGACTGAGGAAAAACGCATGCGCATTAGGTGAAGCTACAAAATTCCAGCGCCATCTAATGACCCGGCATGGTAATTACAGCAGATTCATGAGAGGGGGTTGGGGATTCATGAGGGCGGGGGGAGATTCGAGCAGATGCATGTAAACACTAGAATTCGCCCGTGTCAATGCAGATCTTTTCCTCTAATTAACATACCCCAAACCGCCGTTTCCCCCCACCGTGTCCATGTAAACAGGGCCTGAGCAACAGCTTCTACTCTGAGGCTGTTAGACTCATGAATATCTAACCAGAATAATCACTGTGAAAAAAAATTGTAATGCCACTTTAATTGGTGATATGTGACTTATCTCATGCTGCTGTATTCATTTTTACCCATCTTCTCACCACAGACTCATGTTCGGGCTACTGTTGTTAAGCTATATTGTTTTGCATTATTAGTGTTTGATATATATCTTAGATCTTTTGGTGTACGGTTTGGCATTTGTTTAGCGTATATCTTAGTGTATGTCTTGGATCCTTATATACTGTTTTTTGTACACTTAATATTTTTCTATTGTTGGATGTAACTGGGACCCTGAGTACATATTTTGTTCCACCTCATGTACCACGTGATGAGAATGACAATAAAATTGACTTGAACTTGAACCTATTCTACAGCATGATGCCAATAACTGGAGAGTTTTCTGCATTTGTGATGAACTGGTGGCCCCTGGCCCACATCTGGCCTTCACACTTGTTCCATTTGGCGGAGAAGTAGTGAATTATTAATAAATCCAGCACAGTAATTAATTTGCTTGCTCACAGCTCTTGATCAGTCCCGACTCAGATGAAAACCTACACCTGTGACCACTGAGGAGCCCAGTAAGGAGCTAAATTAAACGCATTTTCTTTAATTTAGTCCGATGTAAGTAAAGATGGATTGTAAGAGACCTGAGTACAGCCTTGGGTTTATCTTTTTTTTTTTTTGCAAATCTTGCTTCTGAGGCTGTTTTCAATTGGAGATGAAGTAGCATCAACACTTCAGTGTTCAGTGATTGTGTCTATAGCTACCCTTTCAAAGGAAAGCAATCATGCAAATGTTTTAACCATTGTTTGTTGGTTTGTCAGCAGAATATCTCTTGAATCATCAGACAAATTTCAATAAATCTTTTACAAAGTTACTGGATGTACATCTACAACTGATCAACTTTTAGAGTCAGCCCATATCAAGATGTGCATCACAGTTCCCTTATCAGTCATGTCACTCGGTGCAAAATATTGCTATGGGATATAGCTATGAGATATCGCTATACCTGAAGATATTGCTATACATGCCGCAACGGAGGCCATGGGATATTGCTATACCTGAAGGAATACATTCACGCCTTTACGGCCGGGGCATCAGCGTCGCGCCAGAGGGCCCGCCCTCTGGGTACTTAAGCCGCTGACGCCCATCCATCGATCTCTTATTGCCCTTCACCTCGCTTAAAACCTGAACTTCGTGGGACTTCTCTGTTGTCGCATCGCTCGATCAGAGGTGAGCTTGCTCCCTACACTGAGCGTACAGAGAAATTTTTCCTGTGTACTGCTGGGCTGGCGAAAGCTAGTCCAGCGTTTTTCTACTTACCTCAAAGTTTTCTTCTCTCTCCGCAGCTGCTTCGCTCGACGGCGCTAACTGCGTCACAACACTCCCTGCTAACCATTAGCAGGCTAACCAGCGAAAGCAAGACGACGGAGAGGACGGCTTCGAACAAAAGGAAACTTGGAACAGCCTTGACGCTTCTCGTCTCCGGACATGGCTCCCTAGAAGGGAAAACGGAGGACAAAGACTCAGAAGAAAGCCAGCAGGATGACGAGCCCTCGCTCGCGCCCCTGCCCCAGCGGCTGCGGCTACTCCCTCTCGGCGACGGACACCCACGAGGCCTGTCCTGTCTGCCTAGGGATTCTGCACGCAAGAAAAGCGCTGGAATCCCCCGACTCCTGCTCCCACTGCTGTTGGATGCCGGCGGTAGTGAGGAAACGCCGCGCGGACGCGTTGGCTAAATCCATGGCGAAGACCACGGCGCTGAAGGCCGCACGCCTCACAAAGCTGCTCGCTCCCGAGCCAGAGCTCGAGAACGTGGACCTGGAATGCAACGGTCAAGTCAGGGATGAGAACGTGTCGGACTCCTCGGTTCCCGTCGAGGACTCGACGCCCGAAGTGTCTGACCAAGACGCCAAGTACGGTTGCAGAGGGGAAAGTGTGGATTCCTCTCAGAACCTGGTGCAAATTCTACCGGACCCGGACGTGTCGGTCCCTGCTCTGTTCGACCTGTGCCATAGGGCAGCGAACGCCCTGCAGGTCGTGTGGCCAGACCCCACGCCTTGCCAACAGGTTACGAGGCTGGCAGGAAACTACTCCTATGTGAAGCAGCAGCCGACGACTCACAAAAGATGCCCATTTTCCGGGACTTCCTCATGGAGTTCACACGCTCCTAGGCGGAACCCGGAGCTCCCATGACGTTGCCACTATCCCGACTCCTGAATGTCGCTGGAATGAAGGCAGCAGGCCTCGCCAGCGCAACCCTGATAGAGGAGACCCTGGTAGCTCATCTGGCCCCCGTGGCTACGGGGGCGAAGCCAGCGATGCCCAGCAGGGCCTGCCGCGCTTCGGAGAAACAGCTTGAAAAGTGCTACAAGGCTCAGGGTCTCGCGGCTCGCACGATGAATGCCTCGACCATGATGCAGGCGTACCTGGCAGAAAAGCTGCAGGAACTCCAGGTAACGACAGACAAACATGCCGCAACGGAGGCCATGGAGGAGGCCCGCCGCGCCTCTGACTTGGTATTCCGCATGATGGGGACAATAGCCATCCCGCAAGGCAGAGCAATGGCGGAAATGTTTGTCGCCCAACGCCATCTTTGGTTGACTTTGTCGGACCTCCCGGAAAACCAGAGGTCCCCCTTCCTCCAGCACCCGATTGAGCTGACGGGACTCTTGGGGGAGCCCTGGAACGCATCCAGGCTAGGCTGGAACAAAGACGCAAACAGGCGGAAGCTTTCCGCGAGGGGCTGCAGAGGAAAAGCTTTGCACTCCCAAAGGAAGACATGCGTGGTCTCCCACGGAAGAGACCTGCTGGCAAAAGTGAAACTTTCCAGTATCGGCCAAGGGCCTCTTCACTGACCCCGTGTGGAAAGCAGATTCGGGCCTGATGAAACAGGACGAATTAATAATTTTACAGGTTTGCCCGCCCACGTGGTACGGGAACCTAACCTTTTGAGCCCAGTCTCCACTTGTAAAACACTACGAGGAGCTGGTGACATGTGTGCGTGCACTAAACATGACTCGCCTACTGTATGTGTAATCAAAACAAACACTGTTTCATGCATGTACAAGAATAAAAGTACAAAAGCACAGACTGCCCTGGTTCTTGACTCGAGTCCCACTTTCATAAAACACAAACCACGTGGTCAAACTATGAACCGTAGCAAGATACACAAGCTCTGCCTGAGACAGTCAGATCTCGCGATATCTTCTGTTGGGATGAACAGCCTGCTCGAGAGAGCGCAAGAAGGGTCAAAGGCCACCCCTCCCGCACTCAAACATGACGAGCAACAATTGGACATGCCCTCCAGGCTCATGGCGCACGTGCAGGCCTGGAGGGCGTATCTACCAAACGAATGGGTCATGATGACTATATGTCGTGGGCTCAAGCTGCAGTTCACCAGGAGACCGCCCCCCTTCACAGGGGCAGTGGTGTCAAAAGTATTTACATTCATTACTCAAGTAGAAGTATAGATACTGGGATTTAAAATTACTTCTGTAGAAGTAGAAGTATCAACTCTAGCTTTTTACTCAAGTAAAAGTAAAAAAGTACTGGTTTCAAAACTACTTAAAAGTATAAAAGTAAAAGTAGCGTAAGAAAAAGCAACAACAAAGACAAATGCTTAGGCTGCACCACACATACTATTGTATACAACCCCACCTCCCCCACAAAAATCATTTTTTTAGACTAGATTATATTATATTGTTAATGTTGAAAAACTAGGGGTGCACTAAGCTACCTGTCTTAACTGCATATATGCCCATTGAAAATAGACACATTTAAATGCAAATTTAAATATATTAAAATAACCATACTGTATCGGTCTTTTGCAGACACGTGACTTTTGCACTTCCGGTCGCCATTTTCGGTGGATACCCGACCCGTTCTGTTCAGGTTCAGTTAAACAGACGAAGTCCGGTAAACACAGTGCGATATAGAACAATAACATCAGCAAAATGCAAAGTAAATATAAAAATGAGAAGAAGCCGTCTAGAGAGAGACTCAACGTGGAAGCCAGAGACCGTTACATGGCGAAGTTGACGTCAATTAACAACGTTGATCCATAGGCTACTAGGTAGCAGCTAAGCTAGCAGCTAAGCTAAGGCATGGACGTCCGAACCAGGGCTACTTCCACCACCAACAAATATGGATATTATTTTCTATCTTGTAAATGGTGTCAGTGCCTACACATTTGACAAATTTGGTGGTCACAGCAAAGGTAAAACACCCTAAACATAACATGTTAGTCATCTTAGTCAAAGGTATACAAATGTCACCTCACAGCTAGTTTAAAGACACAAGTTGTGTGTGTGTGTATGCACACACACACACACACACACACATATATATATATATATATATATATATATATATATATATATATATATATATATATATATATATATATATATATATATATATATATATATATATATATATATATATATATATATATATATATATATATATATATATATATATTATATATATATATATATATATATATATTATATATATATATATATATATATATATATATATATATATATATATATATATATATATATATATATATATATATATATATATATATATATATATATATATATATATATATATGTCACACACACTTGAATATTTTCAGTACCGGTATATATTGTGTGTGTACATTTTGTAAATACGCATATTTAAACATATCATCTATACACACATTAATTTATGTGAGTTTTGTGTGTCTGCATAAGCATATATACCTGTAATCCATACATTAACTAAGAATTTACACCCCAAAGCAACACATTCATCTTAATATATTGTATATGCTGTTCCAACATTTTACTCTGGAGTCTGTATTAGCTACAAGTAATTTATTATTATACTCTATTTTGTGTCTCTTTTAGGTGATGCATGGCTTATCATGGCTTGCATCTGAAGAGCTTCTTGGCTGCTGAAAAATTCATAACCTGAATCACCAGCACGGTGTCCTGAGAGCAAAGATGACATGGTCGCCCGTGACAAGAAAAACTGTAAAACAGTTTGGTTCCATTTAAGTTGTGTGGGTTGCACCTGCACAAGAGACATGGTTTTGTTCTTCATGCACATACTTAGCTTAGTAAAGATGGCTTTAACATTTGACGTCACGTGCAAAAGACCGATAGGGGTATTATTGAGCATTTGCCTGCAGTGTGAACGTAGTCTATGAAGTAAAACTTTGTTAAGTTCAGTGAAAACTCTGACAGAAAGAAAATATGTTTTAAATCTGAATAAAAAAGAGAAATAATGTTAGCAAGCAAACCCAGAGCATGTAGCTAGTTCCATGGCTAGTACCTCCTAACCATAGAAAACATTATACAACATTAGTATGTTACTAGGTCACTAGAAGTCAGTAATCAACTGATAAAAAAAAAAAAAACTTTCAGCTTACCTCAATATTAGGCATGTAACGAGATCTCGTTGTACGAGATCTCGCGATATTAAACTCCCGCGATATCTCTCGTTGAGAGGTAACGTTGTCTCGCGAGACGCTAATGCTAGCGCTAGCAGAGCCCCTAGCAAGTCAGCGTCACGGACAGCATGGCTTCGCCGGATGAAGTTGCTATAGAAGACGCCCCAACTACTGATGGAGGGTCCCGGTGCCGCAGACGCCTCTACATTGACATGGAGGGTCCCGGCGCTGCCGACGCTGCCCCGGATGTAAAGACACACGCGTAAACACCGGTGTGACCGGTGTTGCCAGATAGAGTCCCACCCACCCAAAGCACTCTTTACCCGCAAAAGTCAGAAGGAAAATCGCGGTGAACCGCCCAATCTGGCAACACTGGTGAGTGACGACGGCTGCTGATGCGGATATTTATGTTCAATTTTTGGAAAGTCCTGCGTGAATATCTATATTCTACAAAAAAAAAACGGCAAAATGAAAGAAAAGTAACGAGGCTATTTTTAAAAAGTAAGGAGTAGAAAGTACCAGTAATTGCGTGAAAATGTAAGAAGTAGAAGTATAAAGTAGGCTGAAAAATAATTACTTTACTAAAGTATAGATAACTAAAATTTGTACTTAAGTAAAGTAACGACGTATTTATACTTCGTTACTTGACACCTCTGCACAGGGGTACTGCAATCAAATATTAACCCTGCACGCGCACACGTGCTGAGGGAGGAAGTATTGACAATGCTGCAGAAAGGAGTAATAAATTTGGTCCCGAAACGCAAACTACGCTCCGGCCATTACAGCAATTACTTCCTGGTGCCCAAAAAGGATCATTCCCTGAGACCGATCCTGGATCTCAGGACTCTGAACAAGAGAATAAAAACTTTTAAGTTCAAGATGCTTACACTGCGGCAGGTTCTCCAGTCTGTGAGACCAGGAGACTACGCATGTACAGTGGATTTGAAAGATGCCTATTTCCATGTAGGCGTGTGGAGGAAACACAGAAAATTCCTCCATTTTGCTTTCGAGGGAAAGGCTTATGAATTCAAAGCCTTACCCTTCGGTTTGAAGACGGCTCCTCGTACATTTACTAAATGTCTGGACGCAGCCCTGACCCCCCTTAGGAATCAAGGTCTCAGGGTTATGAACTACCTGGATGACCTCCTGATTCTGGCTGGAAGCAGAATACAGGCCCAGTCACACTCCTACAGGGTGATCTCTCACCTGGAGTCTCTCGGTTTTGTCATAAACCTACAAAAAAGTGACCTAACTCCATCACGGGTTACCGTATTTCTGGAAGTACAGATCGACACCGTTCGGTACAGAGCATGGCTCTCAAAGGAACGAGTTTCCTCGATTCGCCATTGCCTGGCAAAATTTAAACTGGATCAGCGGGTTCCCATAAGAACGTCCCAACGCCTTTTAGGCCTCTTGGCGGCAGCCATACCCTGTGTGCCACATGCATAGCTGGAAATGCGGGCCCTACAAGTATGCCTAAACCAACAGACACAACCTGCCCTACTTGGTCGAGCAAGAAAGGTTAGAATAGATTCAGAGTGCCTGAGAGCCCTGGAATCCTGGAGAGACTTGTCTGTTTTCACGGAAGGGGTCCCGCTGGGTAGGGTGTCATCTCGTGTGGTCATCACGACGGACGCCTCAAAAACAGGATGGGGGGCGATCTGCATAAATCAGAACGCCCGTGGTCTTTGGAATAAACAGGAAGCGAGATTACATATCAACTTCCTGGAATTGTTGGCCGTATTCCTGTCAATAAAATACTTCGTTGGCAAAGATCTGATTGCAAGGCAACACATCCTGGTGAAATCAGATAACAGGACCACAGTGTCATTCATCAACAGAGAGGGAGGGACAAGGTCCCGGGCCCTCCTCGGACTGACGCAGAAGATGCTCACGTGGTGTGCTCCAAGAATCTTGTCACTCAGGGCGACTCATGTTCCCGGTGAACTAAATTATGGAGCGGATGCCCTCTCGAGAGGACCTCTCTTGGTGTCAGAATGGAGCCTGAACCCACGGGTCGTGGAGCAGGTCTGGTCATGATTTGGGAGAGCCTCAGTGGACTTGTTCGCTTGCAGAGCTAGCTCGCAGTGTGACCTTTACTTCTCTTTGAAGGAAGCAGATGCACCGTTGGGAACGGATGCTCTGGCATATGACTGATCAGCAGGGGTGCTGTACTATGCTTTTCCACCTGTCCCTCTGATCGAGGTGACACTGGAATGTGTACGTCAGGGAGCCCTCTCCCTGATCTTGATAGCCCCCGTGGCCGCAGAAACCGTGGTTCCCGGAGTTGGTCTCAATGTTATCAGGGATACCATGGCAATTGCCTCCTCACAGGGACCTGCTGACTTAGGCACGTGGGCAGCTTCTACACCTACGTCCAGAGTTGTGGCGGCTTTCAGCCTGGCCTTTGAAGGGAACTGGCTGAGGGCCTAAGGCTTTGATTGCTTTATCCCAAAACGAACAGCAACAACATACACACGGGTGTCCCTTGATGTTTATGTTTGCTTAGGAGATGTTCAATGGAGGGGTTCCCCTCTCCTTTAATGGGTCTCCGACATCAGGATGGGCTCCACTTGTCAGTCGTGCCCCTTGTAAAAAAAAAAAGAAAGAGGATGAGTAATCACACTAGTGGAGCATGCTCATGCTGTCTCTAGTTGGTGTTTCATCTATGTGCCCGGTGGTAACATCAAGCTGATGTTTCTACGCGAGGTATTTTTTCTTCCCGGACTGTGCTCTCTGCATACCTTGAAGAGAGCAGCTGGGAGATGCCTGCTGTATCAAGGCAGATGTTATCACATGCATTTTGCTGAGCATTTCAAGGGCGTGAATGAATTACGTTCCCATAGCAATATGTTGCACCGAGTGACATGACTGATAAGGGAACTGAAAGTTATGCACCATAACTCATGTTCCCTGAAGGAAGGGAACGAGGTGCAACATACCTGGCCCTTTTCAATGCTGAAAGCTCGGTGAAGTGCATTTTGGAGATCGATGGATGGGCGTCAGCGGCTTAAGTTCCCAGAGGGCGGGGCCTCTGGCGCGACGCTGACGCCCCTGCCGTAAAGGCGTGAATGTATTCCTTCAGGTAATCGAGCTGGGGCGCAATTCCCATAGCAATATGTTGCACCTCGTTCCCTTCCTTCAGGGAACATGAGTTATGGTGCATAACTTTCAGTTAAACCTCATCAAACACAAAAAATGACTATAACTTAGTAATTTTTGCAAATATTGAGCTCAGATTCAGTCTCAAAGTAGCAAAGAGTAATTTCTAACACATACACATCACATTAACAGACTGAATGACGCATTTGTTTAAATTTTTGGTAAGGAAGGCAGTAGGCCACGTGCAATTCTTCCTTAAATACTACTTTCATGAAATTGAGCATTTACCATAATTTAAAATATATTTTACTGTACTTACCATGTTTATATAATGATTTACTGATGAAGTCACAACTAAAATATGTTTGTTAAAAAAGAAGTTAAACACCTTAAAAAACTAAAAACAAAACGTTTAATGTATATCCGCAGATATAAGATTAAGATTAGTGCAAAATGAAAATATGCTTACTCATTCATTCATTCATTCAACCTTTATTTAGTCAGGTAAATCTTTTGAACCTCATGGGCTCATTTACGAAAGCGACCTGCTAAAACTAAAGAACAATGAACAGTAATGGTAGAATTTCCTTAAACAATAAACAATCAAACAATAAACAATAGAAAACAAAAGAGAGAGAAAAATATATATATATATATATATATATATATATATATATATATATACATATATATATATATATATATATATATATATATATATATATATATATATATATATATATACATATATATATATATAT
>JBBPBX010048225.1:0-25840 GCA_038048925.1 Garcialebias charrua | reverse complement strand
CTCCAGCTACAAATACTTGGGTGTACACATGAATGATAACCTCAGCTGGAGCAACAACACCACCAGCCTGATCAAGAAAGGTCATCAGAGACTCTACTTCCTCAGACGGCTGAGACGTGCTGGTCTGAGCAGCCCAGTTCTCACCTCGTTCTACAGGTGTGCAGTGGAGAGCGTCCTGTGCTCCAGCATCAATGTGTGGCATGGAGGCTGCACAGTTGCAGAGAGGAAAGCTCTACAGAGAGTGGTGAAGGCTGCACAGAAGTCTGTTGGAGTCAGTCTCCCCACCATCACAGACATTTACACCTCCAGATGCAGGAAAAGAGCCACCTGCATCATGAAAGACCTCACTCACCCAGCACACTCACTCTTTGCCCCACTCCCCTCAGGACGGAGGTTGAGGAGCATCAAATGTAGAACCACTAGACTGAGGAACAGCTTCTACCCTGAGGCTGTTAGACTCATGAATAAATAAAAATAAAATAAAAAATAAACACTGCAAAATATCACATTGTGCTGATGCTGATCTGTTTTCTTGTTGCTGTGTTCATCTGTGACCATCTGCTCATACAAACTCATGTTCGTGCTGCTGTTTATTTCCACTATATTAGGCTTAGTGTATTACTAGTTGATGTTTTTCTTAGTTAATTCTAGATGTTATTACTGTTTTTCTCTTACATTTGTTGTTGGATGTAACTGGGACCCCGTGTACATAATCTCGTTTTCATCACATGTACCACATGCGGTGCAAATGACAATAAAGACTCTCTGACTCTGACGGCTGCAGAGTCAGTTTTGGAAAGTCCTGCGTGAATATCTATTTTTTTAAACAAAGTTGAACGTTCTAAGGTCTAAGGAGATTCAATCAGTAAAATGAAGACATCAGTTGGGTTTGTAATACATGTTAAAACAGAATAAAAGCCTTTTTGCGGCATAAAACCGATCTTTGAAGTTTTCTTGAACTAATGTTAAAATCTCGTCTCGTTCTCGCAAGATCTGTGATTTTCTCGTCTCGTCTCGTGAGTTTTGTGTATCGTTACACCTAGGGATGTCCCGATCAGGTTTTTCTGGCCCCGAGTCCGAGTCCTTTAATTTTAGGAATTGGCCGATACAGAGTCCCGATCCGATACTTCTAAAATACATTTTTAAAATTAAGGGGAAAAAAAAGAAACAGATCCAGATGTCCCTTAATTTTTATTTTATTTACCTTAACATTTAACAGAGTACTTCTGTGAGGTAGATTGAACAATTAAGTAATAAGATTTAAAATAAAATTCTTCACATTGAAGTTTAGTGCAACAGTATAAATGTCTAATTTAAAATAAGCAGCTCAACTTAAAATACCAGAACATGACCACAACCTGACCAGAACCTGGCCAGAACCTGAGCAGAACCAGAACCTGAGCAGAACCAGAACCTGAGCAGAACCAGAGCAGAACTAGAACCTGAGCAGAACCAGAACCTGAACAGGCATGTAAACAAATAAGAAACTTAAAGTGTCAGTTTTATAAAATAAGGCTAGTAACATGCTTTTCTGAACAGCACTCCTTAACTCTCCTCCTGTGGCTTCACAGAAGGAAGTGTATGTTTTTCTTTATGAGATAAATATAAATTATAAAGCCTCTTGCAGCGTGAGCTGGGCTGGGTTGTCTGGTTAAACTCTGTGCATTGTGTCAGGTGTTTGTTTCTGATGTGCCTAATCAGGTTTGTTGTGTTAAATGCAGCCTTTTCCTTACCTCCTTATGAAATACGAACTTTCCATTTGTCATCCACTTTAAAATATCTCCACACGACAGACATCGCTGCCTCCACTTCAAGTTAATGCCGCGTTCCGCTTCTTTTTTACGACAGTCACCGCTTTACGGCAGGCACTGCTTTACGGCAGGCACTGCTGCAAAACTATTGTGCATGTTTTGTTCCGAGACAATTTGACTCTGTAACTCAACATACAGTTAATATAATATTCCCGTTTGTGTTTAGAATAAATATACACATATATATCCGATCCCTGATCGGTGTGTAACGCCCGAGTCGATTCGAGTCTGAAATCACGTGATCGGGACCGATTTCCGGATCACGTGATCGGCTCGGGACATCCCTAGTTACACCCCTATGTACAGGTGATTGATGAAGAAGAGCTGCAGGAGGTAGTAGGATGGTGAGGAGAGAGCAGAGTTTTGTCCTACATTATATACACTCACCAAGTATCAAGCTTTGTGTTGGCCAAAGGCTTTGACTCCACATCTTTATGAGCCCCCGATTGCCTCCCAGTCAAACTTCAATTGGCCAATAACTCTCTCCCGTAGATCTCCAACCAGCAAGGCTGAGCTGGTAGTCCGTAGAGACTTCACCTTTCGCCTTGGGACTTCTACATCCGGCACAACAGGCACCTGCAAAACACATGGATCTTGTTAACCAAATAATGATTAAACATCACCACAGACCACTTTAAGTTTGTGAGAGGACAATTTTCTGACCGGTAGTTTTCTGGCCATTGTAAAGCTGAAAATGTCTAATGATTTGTTGATATTTTTACATTTTAAGACTAAAAAAGACCAGATTATCATAAAGAAGGAAAAATAATGTGATCTTTCCCAATTAAAAAATAAAATAATGAACTATGCAGGTCTAGGTAAATTATTTTAATTGTGGAAAAATTAAATATCCTACTTTGAATAAATAAAGTTAACTTATGTTTTACTCCTTCTATTAGTTCTAGTATTCACACATTTGCAAAGGAAAAGACAGGAAAAACTGCTAAAACTAGCCCTTTTTGTTGTTATAAGAACAAATAAAATTCAGTTTAAAGTTATTTTTGATCAAAGCTTGGAAGAGCCACTGCTGAGGGACCAAAGAGCCACATGTGGCTCCAGAGCCGCAGGTTTCAGACCCCTGCAAAGTCCAGAACCCCTTACATTTTAAGACAGGTTTACAAGAAATCTAAAATAACTACCTATCAGCCACTTTCAAACTGTTAGTAAAATATCTCATGTACTGTACCAGTAAATCTTTAATGAAACTGTCAGAAAGTAATTGACTCTCAAGACCTCTCAAGACTGTGTGAATGAGAGGTCTTCCTTCAGCCTCTTGTTTAAGCAGCTACAAAAACAGTATGTTGCTGAAATACGTATTTAAAGTAAATTAGTATTTCAGCCTGGCTGCGGTTATTGTTCTGCTGGCTATGGCATGTGTGTTAATGCGACGCAACATCGAGAGGATGCGGGGCCTTGTCTCTTTGAAAAACCATCCAGGAACTAAGCCAAAAAAATAAAAAATAACTCGTAGCATACATTATATGGCTTATTTAAACGCTAGAATAACCTAACCTGCAGTGTTTTACTTGCCTCAAATTATCTGCCTCAGCAGCATAAACACCCGTTTTAGCTCGTTGTTAGCTTAGCTTTTAGCAACAGCAGGTTTTGTTCATTCAAGTGGCTAAAACAGCTAGCAAATAAAGAAAACAGAACAGATTACCTTCTTCAACTTCCAACTGAATGTCCAGTCGTCGTCCAGAGTCAGACCAGTCGACGTCTAATAAAAAGCAAGTTTTACGAGCGCTGAGTCCAACACAACAACAGCTTCTTGTCCCAGCAGCAGATGAACAGGATGTAGCTACATTTGAACGAAGCGCGCGAAGCGTTGATTGGTTGGATATGATGACATGCTACTTCCCTCGATAAACAAGAGTGGCGTTGATTGGTTAGGACAAAGTTCACATGCAACCTGATAAGCAAGAGTGGCGTTGATTGGTTGGAACGTACAAAAAAAAGGGCAGAAAGCAGTACTTCACGTTTCACGTACGCCTGGAGTAACGCAGAATAAAATTGAATAATGATAATAATAATGATGATAATAATAATACCCTGATGCATGCTCAATAATAATAATAACAATATACTATATATATATATATATATATATATATATATATATATATATATATATATATATATATACACAATATAAAAAAACAGCTCGAGCTGTTTCAAAAAACTGACAAAACGTTTAAAACAGAAAAATAAACCAGTGTGAAAATACTTTGTGTAGAAACTGGCAGATGGCAAAGGGAACGTTTGTTGAACGTTCTAAGAACGTTAGGTTAGAACGTTATATCTAGGTTTGTTCAAACGTTAGTCAAAACCTTCAAAGAACGTTCTAAGAACGTTAGGTTAGAACGTTATATCTAGGTTTGTTCAAACGTTAGTCAAAACCTTCAAAGAACGTTCTAAGAACGTTGTGATCTAACAGAACCATGTAAGAACCATACCAGAACGTTAGTTAACGTTCTCTGTTACTTGGGTGGTGGCAAAACAAAATGTACCAGTACACAAACAAATCTAAAAGTACATAGCTCACATAGCTTTGGTCTGTACTTAACATTAATTTGTTTTTGTTTTTTATTAACATGCCTTCATTTTTCTTTTGGATTTATAGCTGAACTAGCAACACTGGCAGTAACACGAGAAATATGAAAGCTATATAAAATTACAGTCCCACCACAAATATGTTTAAAAAGTGTGCTGGTCATAATATTTTAAATAAGTTGATTTATTTCAGTAATTCCATTCAAAAAGTGAAACTTTCATTAAACTGATTTCAAGTTTATATATAATAATAATAATAATAAACTTTATTTGTATAGCACCTTCCTACAATGCCTTGCATTGACCAAGGTGCTTAACAGGATAAAAAGATGAATAAACTGGAACAATAAATCAATGAAAATAGAATAAGAAACAACAGCAATAAAAGAAGCAATGGAAATAAAAAATGCTACATACTAAAATAACACAAGTAATAAAAGTTACACGCTGAAAGCTTTTTTGAACAAGTGGAAATAAAAAGGCAATGGAAATTAAAAAATGTTACATATTAAAATACCAGAAGTAATAAAAGTTACACACTGGAAGCTTATTTGAGCAAGTGGAAATAAAAAGGCAATGGAAATAAAAAATGCTACATACTAAACTACCAAAAGTAATAAAAGTTACACACTGAAAGCTTTTTTTACACACTGAAAGCTTTTTTCAGGGTATATGCAGAAATTCTAGAGTTGAATTCAATACCTTTTAATACCTTTTTAATACCATCAAAATATTTATTAATACCATCACGGCACCGAGCTGTAACCGTAGCGGCAACCTGTTGTACTTCAGTTTAGAGCAACTAATTGTAAAGTGATAGATTACTGTCATTTTCTTCCTAAACTTTGGTAGTAAATGTAGTTTTATAACAATTACTGGATACATCAATTTGCTTCTTGCCTCAATAAAAGCACTGACCTACTTGTTATTTAAATCTAACCCAAGAGAAAAAGTTTAATTGTTCCCACACATAACGTATCTCTAATGGCAAACAAAAACTGTAAACTTGAAAACAGAACAGTTTAGTTAAAATAATTCAACACTGAACACATGCATAATTCAAAAAGAGAGGTAGAAAAATAATAACTACTGTATTTTTCATCCTGTAAGTTGCAGTTTTTTGCATAATTTACATGCCTTGCAACTTATAGGACGAAGTGACATATTTATAGTTTTTTTCCCCATATTTATAAACCATTTGACTGAAATATGACCGTTTCCATTCATTCTGACTGGAAAAAAAAACAGCAGTTCATGATATCTAGTGTAGTAATAATGTATGGCATGCTGTTGTATCATGTAATAGGAAAACGTGCCTATAATGACAAATTTAAAAAAGTTCAAGACAAAAACATCTGGACTTTATTTATTATACTATTTATTATACTATTATACTATACTTTATTGTTTTTTTATTGCATTTTTTAGAATTCACCATGTCCTGGATGACTGAGAATCTTCACCAGCTACTAATGACCCAATCGGCCTGCCATACTCTCCCCACCTCTCTGCTTGAACCTTCAATCAAGCAGCAAGCTGCACCACGGTGGCGAAATGCAGCTAATTTGACCATTAAAGTGCATTTATTAAGAAAATGACAGACAGAAAAACACCTCTGCTATAATTTCGAGCTAACAAATAATTGTTTAGGACGAAACGAGCCGCGCTCCTTTTTCCTGTTTGTCACCGCTGTGCTTTCACGGAGCACACAGGCAGCGACACTTTTTTTTTTTAAATAAAGCCGATTTAACCATTAAAGTACATTTATTAAGAAAACGTTAGACTGAGACACCCCTTTTGCTATAATTTCGAGCTAACAAACAATTGTTTAGGTACATTTCTTGTTAAATGTCGGAGGATAAAGCCGCGCTCCTCTTTCCTGTTTCTTTTTACAGACATGATACCAGCTGTAGGTGCGCGCGCACACTGACTGACGATATGACGCCCGGCCAGCTGTAGGTGCGCGCGCACACTGACTGACGATATGACGTCTTTGTTTTAGCTAAGGTCCTACTTGGAACATAAAATTAGAAAAGATAAATAAATTCACAGACCTTTTTTTAGACGACAGAACAAGAAAAATATAGTTGTGTAGGTTTAAAAAAAATTAATACCTCGTCAGATGACGTTTATTACTTTTTAATACTTTTTAATGGCCTTAATTTGTGTTAATTTCATTTACTACCTTTTAATACCTTTTACAACCCCGCGGATACCCTGTTTTTGAACAAGTGGGTCTTCAGTCTGGTTTTGAACAGAGTCAGATCAGAGGTGGCACGCAGCTCAAGGGGGAGGCTGTTCCAGGCTTTTGGGCCGGCAACAGAAAATGACCGGTCTCCCCATTGTTTGTACCTTGAGCGAGGCACCTCCAGCAGGTGTTGACTGGCAGAGCGTAAATCTCTGCCGGGCTGATGGGCTTTCAAAAGTTCTGAGATGTACAGAGGAGCAAGTCCATTCAGAGCTTTGAAAACAAACAGGAGCAGCTTGAACTGTATCCTGAACTGAACCGGGAGCCAGTGTAGAGAGGACAGGACAGGAGTGATGTGTTCATATTTTCGTGTGTTGGTCAAAAAGCGCGCGGCAGAGTTCTGTACAAGCTGTAAACGGGAGATGGAGGATTGATTAATACCAACATACAAAGCATTACAATAGTCAAGTCTGGAGGTCACAAAGGCATGGATGGCCTTCTCCAGATCACCACGGCTGAGAAATGACTTGACTTTGGAGAGCAGTCGGAGCTGAAAGAAGCTGGTCTTGACAACAGAACTGATCTGTTTATCAAACTTTAAGTTGGAGTATCAAACTTTAAGTTGGAGTTTATTTCTTTTAATGCTGATAATTAAAACCAACAACTAATGACAACCCTAAATTTAGTACCTCAGAAAATTAGACTATTACTTGAGATTAATTTTAAAAAATGTTTATAAATGTTGGCCAACTGAGAACTATGAACATGAAATGTACAATATGTACATCTTTGAATACTTAGTTGGGGGTCCTTTTGCAAGGAGCATGGTAACATGTTCATACTTTTCAGTTGGCCAACATCTATAAAAATCCTTTTTTTATTTTTTATCTCAAGTAATGTAATTTTCTGTTACCGGTAATGAATTTGGGCTTTTCATTAGTTGTCAGTTATAATCATCAACATTAAGATTTTTTTTTAAATATATCAGTCTGTGTGAATGAATATAATATACAAGTTTTACTTTTTGAATGGAATTACTGAAATAAATAAACTTTTTCATATTCTAATTTTATGACCAGCACCTGTATTTGCATCTCTCCCCCCAAAAAATGTGTTCCTCAGTTCTGTGTGAGCCCGTGTCCTCCACTTCTTTGTGGCACATTTTAAATGTCCTGTGTGACCCTCCACCTCCACTTCTTGTGGTGCATTAAATGTCCAGTGTCCACTTCTTTGTGGTGCATTAAATGTCCAGTGTGAAAGCCTCACCTCCACTTCTTTGTGGTGCATTAAATGTCCAGTGTCCACTTCTTTGTGGTGCATTAAATGTCCAGTGTGAAAGCCCCACCTCCACTTCTTTGTGACACGTTTTAATTGTCCAGTGTGAGCGCATGTCCTCTACCCTTTTTGCATGTTTTAAATGCTCTGCAGCATGAGTCCTTATAAAATCCTCTCTTGCCGCAGAATCCCCATTCATGATTCCATCTGCATTTGCAAAAAAACAAACAAAAACAAAAAAGAGTAATTAGTCATATGCAAAGGCAATCTGGAAAATGCACAGTGCCTTGCTGGGGTCTCCCCTATAACTGGATTAATAAATAATAATAAAAAACATCCATCCCAGCAAATGTTGATAGGTGGCTTGTTCACCGTCAGTAAGGAAGAACAATCTGTTGAGCGATCTGGTTCAAGTTCAGAGTTATGTGAAATGTGAACATCCAATTCAGAGGGAAAATCATAAGAATGATTGGCATGATGGTCTGAATGAATACTGCCATGATCATCATCTGAAAAGGACCCATTTACAGGAATATCTACAGTTTCTGGTTCATTGGTGCCATCATCATGAAGAGAGTCAGAACTTTCAAGTGATTCACTGTGTTCACTATGCATGGCAATGACTTCATGCTGAAATGCAGGAGAATTTTTAACAAAATCTTGAGAATCATCTTGGTCATCATCTAAACACTTAAATTTCCGCTTGGCAGCAAGATGAGTTTGTCTCCAAAGAGTAGATTTAGGAACAGAATAAATGTTTTTTTGCCATTGTCAATGAGAGTTTTTTAGAAGCCTCAGTTTCAGTTCCTCCACATAGGACAAACAGGTTTAACAATGTCAATAAAAACAGCTTGTTCACATGCAAATGAGGAACATCAGCCTGACGGTCATTAGGGGCCTTGATGACTCACAGGGTGCTCATGCAATAACAGCATTGGGGGATGGGGGGAGGGACAACAGTTCAAGTCTGTAGTGAAAAAGGTTAAAAAAGTAATAATAATCTTTCCACTTGAACGTCTTCAAGTTTCTTCACCTTATCCAGCTGAGTGAACTCTTTCGATCTGTATGGTTCAAACCGTTCAGAAGCTTTGTGTTTGCTTTAAACACTCACCGGTCTCAGAGTTTATGTAGTTCTTGTCAGTTGAGAGTCGCTGCGTAAGTGACCTCCACAACCTGGACGTGTTTGTTTCTCTCTTCCTGTTCGGCGACGTCCACACTAGAAGAGGGATTCAGGCCCCGTCATAGGACTCCTAAACCCAAACCCGATGAAACAGAGAGACGGGAATGACGGGGTGAGCTGCGTTCTGTTTTAAAGTTCCGGCAGAACCACAGTCTGACGGTTACAGAACATCTGGAACTGATGCTGAGGAAACAGCTGTTCACTGGAGAAAGTTTTAGCTTTAGAAGCAAAACTCAAATATTTTTGAGGCTAGCTAACTCTGAAATTAAAGTAAAATGTCCGAAGTTGCAGTTCAAAAGCCTTAAACCTGTCTTGGTGTAACTTGGAAGCAGCTTATAAATTTTAATTAATTCAGAATAATTTAATGAGCAAACACAAACCTTCATTATTCAACTGGGGTTAGGAGCATAAGGCCTCAAGCCCTTACCTTTCTTGTTGGTATCTGCTGACCAGGGGATTTGGTTCAAGCATCAAGATCCAGCTGCAGGGTGGTGCTCCTCTGTGTTGAACCAAACAAACTAAAATGGTGGCAATGATGGGAAACCTTCACCACAAGGCATCCTGGGAGAAATCAAAGGGCCAATGAAAGGGCCTCCAACCAACAGTGGGGGTTGTGATTGCCCACCCTCAACTGTCACAGTGTTCAATCAAACCACCAGAACAACAAGGTTTTGCTTCTGGGGGGATAAACAGGAGTTAATGGAAGCCATTTTCTGGCACCAGAGTTTAACTGAGAGAAGTACTGTGGGAGAAAAGAGGGCCCTAAACCCTCTATTAAACATCTAACTAACAGAAGTGTACAATTTTTTATAACAACACAGAAATAGAGATTTGGTGATAAATAATAACAACCATTAAGTTTGTACTATGCTCTTTAAATTAAATCACACCAAACATGTTTTTTCACATTAAATGTCCAGAGTGAACGTTCAGACAACATTCAGACAACATTAGAAGTGCACTTCAAAACAAAAATAGAGATTTGGTGATAATAATTAATGACCATTAAAGTTTTAAAGATTAAAAAACTAATTAAATAAAATTATGCCACTTGTTTTTTTTTCTCACAGTAAGCAAACATTCAGAAAACGTCAGAAGTGTGCACTTTCATATCAAGACAAAAATAAAGATTTGGTGACAATAACCATAGGTTTTAAACATATAAAAAAACTGATTAAATGATCACAGCAAACACTTGTTTTTCATAGTTTTTACAGTGCCATCAGAAGGGCAAACTTTTTATAACAAGACAAAAATAGAGATCTGGTGACAATTAACAACCATGTAATTATGGTTATAGATAAAGAACACATATGAGTGGGGGTCTTGTACGTGGGCCCATTGCTCTGTTGAAGATATAAAGACTGATTAAAGAAGTCACAGCAAACATGATTGTCATGTCAAGTGAATGTTCATAGTGAACGTTCAGACAATGTTCAGACAATGTCAGAAGTGCACACTTTTTGTAACAAAACAAAAATAGAGATTTGGTCATAAATTATAACAACATTAAAGTGTCAAAGATGTAAGAAATAAGTGAATGAAATACACACATACACGCGCGTGCGCGCGACCCGGTCACATGCATGCGGGGTCTGATCGCCTCTCACTCACACACGCACGCGCGCGCGCGCGACCCGGTCACATCGCATGCGGGGTCTGATCGCCTCTCACTCACACACACACGCGCGCGCGACCCGGTCACATGCATGCGGGGTCTGATCGCCACACACACGCGCGCGCGCGGGGGGGGGGGGGGGCGGAGGTGCGCGGAGGTGCAGGTGGCATGTGGTCGCTCCAGCAGCACGCCAGTACTGGAGGGAGACGGTCGGTAGCGAGTGAACGGCTCCACCGAAGAACGCATTTATAACGGCTGGAGCTGCAGGGGGTGGGGCTTGTGACCGCGTGACGAAACGCGGTCACATTTAAACCACGCCTAAAAAATCCTGAAAGAGAAATGTGTTTATACACAGTTTGATCTATAACTCCAAAATTAATTGAGCTACAATTTTGAGACTTTTTACTCATTTACAAGATTACAATTACGACATTTATAATGTTTATTGAAGAAAATGTTGAAATTCACTTTACACGGTCTTTAAAGTGTCAAAGATGTAAGAACTAATTGAATGAAATTACACCAATTTTTTTTTTGTACAGTGAGTGAAGGTTCAGCGTTAACGTTCAGCGTTAACGTTCAGGCAAAGTTCAGACAAGGTTGGGTCCTGAACATTCGACATTCGATCTTTAGACGACGTTCACTGATTGTCATCTGAACATTTGCTTGCTAGCTGGGTATGCGACCGCCCGGTGTCTTGTAGCACACGTTAGCATTAAGCTAGGTTTAGCATCTCGCTGCGGTCTCCTGTTTGTTTGGGAACATTGTGACTTGTTAAAAACACGAGCGCACATCCAAAACGGTGTGTGGACTTTGTTTCACGGAGACTGGATCTGCAGCAGACAACACGTCTAACTTGAACGGACTTAACGACGTGATCCGAACGTGAACGAGGAGCAGCTTGTAAACACTGCTAACAGAGCAGCAGCAGCATTAAAACAGCCTTCAGGTAGGTCAGATCAGTCAATAACACAAACTGTAGGACATTTTACAGCTCTGGATCTACGTCTGAAATGTTGTTGTTGCTGTGCAGGCTTTAAATTAACTGAGCGTCTCTAAAACGTCTTCCATCACGTCCATCATGTCAACACCAGCCAAAAAGTTAATCACTTTATGAAAAAACTGATGTCAACAAGTCCTGGAGCTGAATAAATCCCTGCCCTGATGATGACCGAGAGATCCAACCACAAGAAGAGGTATTGTTCTTTTATTAATAATTAACCTTTTTAATTTAAAATGATAATCTTATTAACTATTTTTATTTTTTTACCTGTTTGTGTTATTTCCAGTCTGAGACAGAGGAAGCAGCTGTCTTTTTCCTCTTGAGGGACATCCACCTGCAGCTAAGAAGCGTGTGATGATGACCCTGATGCATGCTCAATAATCCAGGTAGAAAAATCTAAAAATGCTAAGTCTGGTCCTCTGGACATTCAAAAAACAAAACAGAACAAAAAAAATTGTAGAAACGTTTTATCTTTTGTCCAAAAGACTTCCTCAGTCTGAGATGCTGTATTCATCTCAATCTTATAAATACTGTAGCACCCTCTCACAGTGGATGAACCAGTTTGCTGCTGACAGCTGAAACCAGCTGCTCACGGACCATCAGCCTAACAATGGATAGTTAGCAGCACCCTGATGGTTGTTTGCTATTCACAGAGGGCTGAGTGATACTAGCAATAACAGCATTGTAAGAGGGGGACAGTTGAACCCAGAGGCCTCCACCTCTGTTTAATGATGGATGGTTTCTTTTCACAAAGATGGCCTCCTTTACTCCTCTCTCAAACCATCGTTCCTCTCTATCAAGGATGTGAACATCTTCATCCCTGAAAGAGTGACCTCTGGCCTGGAGATGAGTGTAGACTGCAGAGTCCTGACCTGATGATGTTGATCTTCTGTGCTGGACCATCCTTTTGGCCAGTGGCTCATGCTTTTATTTATTTTCATACAAACGTATTGTTTACTTGACACATTTTCAAAATAAACATTTTATAAGTCTTTTTTGTAAAAATATTATTTGTTTAGTGAAGTCAAGAAAGACTACTGTATTTTGTTTTTTGAATATTTATTAGTAATTATTTTATTAAAACATTTAAATTTTTCATGAGTTCTTGTCAGCGGCTGCTGAAAGTAACTAATAAAGTAACTTAGTAATCTAACTTAGTTACTTTCCAAATCAAGTAATCAGTAACTTAACTAAGTTACTTTTCCCAAGGACTAATCAGTAACTTAACTAAGTTACTTTTTCAATGTAACTATGCCATCCCTGCCTATGACCTTATAAAAAGACTTGAAATATTAATGAAAGACTTTTCATTACAGCAGAACAGATTTTCTCTCCCAAAAGAATCAAACTGGACTTTAAAAAAAACTTTGAAAACCAACCTTTTTTGAATTTCAACAAGTAATTCTTGCTGCAACATTAAAATGTGTCAGTTTATGGGATGTTAGGAGACAACAGATGGCTCGACACTCGGGTCTACATTTTGAAAATAGTGTAAGGAAGTTAAAATATTGTTCACTATTAACCCATTACAAGGCTGACTAGACAGTATTTTAACTAGAGTTGAAGACAAATTGTAGTTCAAATGATCAGTGCATGTTCCTTTGTTAGATCTAATGCTCCTTTTTTCAAACAGACAACTTTTACTTAAATGTTTTTACTACAGTTACAATGACACATTGATTTTGTTCTATGTTAAATCTAAACTTTCAAAGATATAATCATTCCTCTTTCTTATTTTGCTTAATAACATTTAACTGAACTCTACATGTCATCCCTGAAATTCTGACACAGAATCACAAGTTCAAGTGTGAACTGTGTCACAGAGTAAACAATAAAAACATTATCTGCAGCATTGTTCATTAAAATGATTCAACACTATTAATGTATTACAGAAAATATACATACAGTAGGTACACTTCATAGAAAAACATCACTAAAAAAACACTAAGCCCTAATAGCATAGAAAAGCATTATTCTGAACAGCAGCATGAACATGAGTCAAACAAATTAGCACAAATGAACACAGCAGCATGAAACTGATTTTTGTCAGCAACAACATGAAACCGATAAGCAGAAACATGAAAAAGATCAGCAGCAACATGAAACAAATCAGTAGCAATATGGTGTGATTTTTCACAGTGATTAGTCCTCTCAACATTCAGACAATGTTTTGCTGTCACCAACCCCGGGCACCTCATGTGGTCCCTGAAAGCGAGTACCATGTTTGTGAACCCTGTTCTAGTATATACAGTACGTCATTGAGCTGGGAGCACCCACAGCATCACTATTGGACACATTACTATAGACCCCTTTCACCGATTGCGCAATACCGGAAGCACCGCCATTTTGGAGACACTCGCGCTGTAAACACACAGTAGTTGAAGTCGGAGCTCCGGTTTTATTTCTGATTTGACTTGTTGTATGGAAAACAAACCTCTGTAAAGAAGACAGAAGCTGCAAGAGAGTATGTGGACCAGCTTCAGCCTGCAGCAAAGGAACGTTATTTGGATAAAATACAGATAATTGGCAGCTAAGACCCATACCGGCTGTCCAACATGTCAGAAGATGAGAAGACCTTACCAGCTGTGACCTACGCAGACATTGTGAATTATTTGGTGTTTGGTGATTTATATTTAATTTGTGTGTGTACATATAAATATATTTTGGGTGTGTTTTTAAACACACACTAGCTATGTATTCTTATTGTAAATGTATGTGACTCATCACATCAGTCTGAGGATTGAAGCAAATTTTGTCAAAATGATCTTAGATCCCTGTTTTTTAAGCTACATTTGATCCCTGGATCAACCAGATCTGAGCGGTTCCAGAGAGCAATGCCTTGATTTTCCTTATTAATCCAGACTAAATGTGTGTTTCAGTTCATCTTATAGAAGCTCTGTGCAGAACTACCTCAATACATTTTTTTAAATAAACATGTGAAGTACAATGATGGCTGACAGTGTTATTCAAAATTTTCAACTCTTGTACAGTGTTTCAACACAAATTATATAAATAACAGCTACTCTATGAATCTAATTACAGTAAGAACTTTGAGGTGCATTCTGCAGACATTTATCTTTTAAGATAATATTACGAATGGTTGTCTTTATATAGAGCTTTTTTACCTTACAACTACTTTGAGTTTGGCAGAATATTTTCTAGTCAATTCAAAAAGTGCACAAACAAAATGGTTAATGATACATAATGTCATTTATTCTGTTTAAAAGAGAGGTTTTCTAAATCGACGTGAGCTATACAGTATCAGCACCACTATGTGAAACATATGTTGTAATATGTAAGTTGTCTTGTTTGCTCACGTCAGTGTGATATCATTACAGAAAAAGTATAATCAAAATTACATTCATCAAATCAATACATAAACAGTAATGATATAGTAATTCGTGCTCAAATAAAGAGTGCAGTGAATGAAAAATCATGTCTGCCCCATATTTGCAAAAACAACTTCAAAGTAAAGGTGGAACCATGTAAAAAAAAAAAAAAAGGTTCACATCAGCTATCACTCTTCTATCCACTTGTTCTTTTTACAATTCATGCAGCTCCCGTAAACACCGGTGTATAATACGCACTTTTATTGCTCATTTGAATGTTCTGCGTATTATACACCGAAGCGTATTATCTACAGATTTTTTCCCATATTTTTAGACCCATTTTTGGCTCTGATTCGCTTTTTCATTTTGGCCTAAAAATGGTGCAGTACCAGTTTCGGCCGCTATGGGCGCTAATGCACCCTGTAGTCTGTTTACCTGCAGACTGTACCTGGAGGCGTATCCTGGCGCCATCTAGTGGCCATAAAAAAGACTGTCACGGCAGCGCGTATTATACACCGAAGCGTATTATCTACCGATTTTTCTGATTTATTTCCAAATATTGGCCAAAGCGTATTATACACCGGAGCGTATTATACACCGGTGTTTACGGTACTCATAACCCACCAAAGGTGGTGACAGATTAACCAAGGCACAGCACACAAAGCCAATCATATTGATTAATGCAACTTTTTCTGGATCTCTACATGTTAGAAAATCAATAGGTAGAGGGCCATTCAAGATTGTGTATTTTTGTCTTACACAGCCTTAGACACGTTCAACATGGATTCTAACATGTGCTATTTGCCATGTTTTTTTTAAGTTCTTTTTTGTCGTCGGTTGAAACGTTCAGCTGCCAGATGTCATCCCACCATCAGCACCAACTGCACTCTGCAGCACACATCTTCAGTGATGCCTGGATTCAGCCTGGATCATCCTTGCTGTACAATGGAGCATGTTTGCCTAAGAAAAGAAAAAACATAATAAAATAAAAATTACTTAAATGAAGTTGTAAATAATTGGTGTGTTAATATGCATATGAATTTCAAAACAGGATTTACAACATAGCACCGGATTGTCAGTTATATGTATTTTTTGCTTTTTAACTTGAGAGCTAGATGTGTAGTTTATCATGACAGTGCTCTTGTCACGAGTGTCATGTCACTGTCATGACATGTCATGACAGTGCTCTTATGAATTTTGAATAATCAGCATAAACAACTCAACAACTGAAAGCTTAACAAGTAAAAAACAAATAACTCAACAAAAAAAATTAACGTTCCATGTACATTTTATGCAGCACAGTTAAAGGATTGTAATAATAATAATAATCATTTTATTTAAAAGCGCCTCCCTTACCAAAAAGTAGTATATGCAAGTATCCTTAAAGTATACTAATTTTAAACTAAAAAAACAAGAGTATACTTTCAGTTTACTTTTTAGGTACTTATCAAAAGTATACTTAGCCAAGTTTATTTTACACAATACTTGACTTATACTAAAAATAAACTAGAAGTCTAAGTATACTTAATCTATACTTCTGTTTAAGCTTTTGGCCAAGGTAATTTTACACAAAAAATAAACTAGAAGTCTAAGTATACTTATTCTATACTTCTGTTTAAACTTTTGGCCAAGGTAATGTTGGCTTTGATTCTCATTCGCCCCAAGTTCGTTGTTTGATTACACTTTGGATCAGAAAAGGAGATACGCTGAATACACTTAAAATACGACAAACGCACATAATTTAAAGTTCCAAAAACCAGTTTAATTAATCATAAGTTTTTTTTAAAAGTCACAGAATACATTTGTTATATTTTTATAAGCTATATATATATATGATCTCATATGAGAAGACAGAGAGAGAAAGAAAGAAAGATAGAGAACAAAGAGAACATGAATGCGCATTCATGGAGACAGCATACAACCTGATGGGTTGGTCCCTTGTGGCCTCCTGCGTTGTCTGATGGAGGAGGGAAACTTATACTTTTATACTCTTCTGTGGGGGTGTTTTCTGCTCTCAACCAATAAGAGAAGTTCTGCTTTGTTTTCTTGTCTTACTCCACTGCCAGAAAGCTTCTGTTCTGGTTTACCCAGGCCTCAGGGGGTTTCAGCTTACTCTGGTTTCCAAAACTAAATATACAACAATGCTGAGCACCCACAAATCACACACACACTAGTAGACCACCAAGTGACCAATCAGTGCAACTGGACACCAAACCACACCAAAGACACACATAGATTAGGGCTTGTTCTGACACTCCCTGACTGAGCAAACCTGCAGAACCAGAGAATGGCTTTAGGTGGACTTCTCCCAAGCCAAATATCTGCAAAGTCATAAAACTGACAGACAGACAGAGAGGACACAAACTGCATCATTTGAAAACCCCTTCTGGTGGAATAAAAACACGAAGAATAAAATATTTTATTTCACAACAAACCCCCTTTGGACCTCAATTCCTGAGGTCCATCCCAAAAAGAAATAAAATCACACACCTAATAACGCAACTAAACGTACAGTATATATAAACAATATTCAATCAGTTTTTTCCAAAATCCTCCAAGTTATAGTTTTTTAACAAAAGCAATTGGCGCATCACTTCAAGATCCCTTTTTCCAGGGTGGACGTGATAAGTCTAACCGTCAAAGACCTTAAACAATGCACGTAGCAGCACCCGCAAGTTATAAGTATGCCTAAGAAAATAGCCAATGATAACATTATAGATACAAACACCTGTTTTCAGGGACCGGAGATCTTTTATCAGCCAATCGTCCAGTGGGTCGTCCAGACCCGAATGAATTCATTAATATGCAAATTGTAGAATATAAGGAAATATATGCAAACTATGAACGATAATAATAGTAAGCGCTTAGGATATTGCAGAATTATGAACCTTCAGTTCCCAAGTTCCTCCTCCAGCAGCAAGGCAGTTGTCTCCCTTGAACACACAAAAATAGAGAAAGAACACAAGATTTATATCACCATCACAGAAACATTAATATACTTTTTGAATGTGCCACACGTACTCAGGGGCATTCCCCTAGGTTGCTCGGGAATGTCCTCCTATGTCCCCGAGTTTTCTTCGTGTTATGTGAAACTCTAATATGTAATGTTTTTATCGTTCTAGGTGTCTGTTCTATGTGTGGATATTCCTAGCACCGAGTGGCCCCATAAAACAGAGTCCTTCTGGGCCCGCACGCAACTTTACTCGGCTACTTTGGTCTACAAAGGCACAAGAGTTCGAATGCGAGCTCTTCTTGTTGTCCCGCTCGATCCTCTTAGCTCCTTCCTGGTTCACGGGCTGGAGCACACTGAACCGTGTGGATCCCCTGGCATTGACACGCACTGCCTGTGGTGTACGTTCAGCTACCCCACACGGGTCCGTACTTGACCAGGGCTATCTGGTCTTGCCTCCTGTAAAATCTGTTGAGAAAATCTAAACCACAAACTTTCGACTCGTTAGACTACAACAGGGCCTTCTTGGTTTAACCCAGCGTTTCTCAAATAGTGGGACGCGCCCCCCTGGGGGGGCGTAGTGCGATGCCAGGGGGGGCCCGGGCTCTTGTGACCCAATTTTGAATTTTCTTATTGCGCCGTGGAACTAAAATTCCCAGGCGTGTTTCAGCACGGCGCTATTATCTGTAGCACACGTAGCATTAGCTTCTCGCTGCGTTGTCTTGTTTGGGAAAGTTATGGCTTCCTTGTTTAAAAAGACGAGCGCAAGTCCAAAGCTGTTGTTTCAGGACGTTGTTTCACGCAGACTGGTGCGAACGTGCAGAGGAGCAGTGCGCTTCGCCACGAGATTAGATCTGCAGCTGCAACACGTTTTTTTTCAACACGTCTAACTAACGGACTTGAAACAACTTCATCCTCATGTGAACGTCTCTTCTAAAAGCAAGAAAAGCAGCTTGTTGCAACACCGCTAACAGCAGCATTTAAACTTCCATGAGGTAAATCAGAACGGTCCAGATCACAGTCGCAGCTGTAGAAGTTTTAAAGCTCTGGGTTGATGTGCAGGCTTTAAAGTTCGTGAGCTCCACCACAACATCCATCATGTCAACACTTCATATTGTTTTGAAGCTCCGCTCCAGAACCGAAAGTGAAAAAGTTCAGCACTTTATGAAAAAAATAAAACTGATGTCAACAAGCCAAGCCCTGGAGCTCTGATGCTGACCGAGCGATTTAACCGCCTCATAACAAACGTTCAAGAAGAGGTATTGTTGTCTTATTAATATTATCATCTATATAACTTTTTAATTTAAAGTTATAATCTTATTAACTCTTTCTTTTTTACCTCTTTGTGTTCTTCAGGGAAATCCACCACATCACCTCCAGTAGAAGTGTGTGACTGAACTCTGAACTGTTCCAGAGACTCCCTGATGCTGCTCAATAATCCAGGTAGAATAACCTAAAAAAAGCTAAGTCTGGTCCTCTTCCAGGCACCTGTCCCACCTGGGGGAGCAGGTCCAAGAAGAAGTTGTGAGTAATGAGGACAAATTGCACTACTTTTACACAACTTTTTATATCTACACTACTGCTGATATATATATTATTTTTACTAGCCTTATTGCATATGCCACTTTACCTCTGCACACCTGCTTCTGCAGGACTTGGTGGCTGCAGAAGAGGTCATGCAATCATGTGAATCATCTGTTCTGGAATAGGCACATCTAAAACATTCAGAGCAGGGAGGCCTGAGGACTTGAATTGAGAATCACAATTTTATATACAAATTATACTACAGTGGACGTATAATAAACCTTTTTCTTTTTAACCCTCTTTTGGTATGTGCGAGGTTATTACAGCCACCGTATTTATAGTCGCAGCGGAGAGTAGGGGGGCGCGGACCGGATTCTTCTTCCTGGGGGGGGGCTTAACAGAAAATAATTGAGAAGCACTGGTTTAACCCAATTCACTCATCTAAGAGAAGGCCCAAACGTGGGTAAATCCATATGAGTTAAATTACTCTCTATTGTCTATCCATAAACCCACTCACAATGGTGCTGATAAGTCAGATTCTAAAACGTAAGCCAATTTCTCCAATGTTATATTAAAATTTGTACCCGGAAATGTGCAATAAAACAAAAATAGAGTTCCATCCTTACCCCCTCAGCTGGAACATTTCCAGGTACCACCTATCATAAACAGAATGTGCCACAGTAAACAACACCCAATCAATTATAAATCAGTAGTACAAAGAATGAATCATGCATGTTAGTTAGGTTTGAAAGAGGCTTAATCTTCATTAGGGTTAATCATGAGTAGTTTTGAGGCGGTTCATACTTACAAAAATACTGTACCTTTTCACTCAGCTTATAGCAGAAATTACACACATAACATCGCAAGCGGCGGCAGAGCATAATTCTCAAAACATTGTACACCTGTGGTTCTATACACCTTTTTCCTGAGTCAATAAGTCACATGTCGTCTAGTCAAGTCAGTTGCTATAAATCTACAGAACCATCATATTTCTAAACACCCTCTGATCAGGTCCACTTCAGGTTTGAGTGGTTCGAGCCTGCAGGCCAGAAAACATTTCCAAGGGGCGTCCCCCATCCTGCTTCACACACTTTCACAGAGGGGAAAAAAAAACAGTGTTGTTAATTGCTCATTCGAAATATGCTTACATCAATACTCCTTCTTCCATGACATGATTAAAGAAAATAAAACGTTCAAGACCGATGCCGCCTCAATATCAACGCAAGTGAACTTTGTTTATAACGCCAATTTATCAGTTATCCTTATTATTCTTTGTATACTAAAATGTATTTACCATCTTTTAGTTAATTAGTTATTTCTAGGAACATTTTTCGGCCTAGTTGTTTCTAGGAAACATTTACAATCTAGTTATTTCTAATTAGTTATTTCTAGGGACCAATTTCAACCTTTCTATTTTTAGAAACATCTGTTAACTTCTTTAACCCCCTTTTGAAACAAAACTCTACCTTGTTTCAATTATGCCAAAGTTATTTGGTTAATAAATTGGAAATTGTGTCTAAATTTACCATCCTTTAACCTTAGCACTAGTGTCAGATGTTTCCTAAACCTCAGCCTATTGCCACCACTAATTTGGTTTTCACAACCATATAGCTAACTATAATCTACGATATCATCTCATTTTCTTTAAAATTATAATCATTTACCAAAATGTACCCCTTGTGACACATCAGAATCCCAACATGCACTCCGCCAAGGACAACTGCAAAAACAAACATATAAAAGTTAACTCGTTTTGGGGTCAGGAGCTAGGATCATTTCCCTTGCTCCCCTTCAGCTTCACCACAGAGTTACAGGAACCAGAAGAAGCAAGTCGTCAGATCCACCTGAGCACAGTATAACTAAAAATCATGAAGCCTGCGCTGGCAGGCCCAAATGTGCCTATGTGTTTCATTAAAAATTTATCATAGCAACTGTAGTTTTGATCCCGGCTACTAAGATCAACGACAGATCCTCACAGATCAATATGGGGTGCGGCCTTTGCTGGTGTGAGTGACTTCAGGACCATTTGTTCTCTTGTCTGTTTGGAGAACGTGTTCAGCTTTCTCTTGTTCCAGCCCCCAGTGAGACGTTCACTGGGTTCTGATTCTCGTCCGGACCCCCCAAATCCGGACCGTATATCCTGGCCATTTGTGTCTGATGACCATGTTTTGACAGTTCTTTGAGAAAGTCTTTGCCTCTGCTCGGCTGAAAGTTTTTGTGGACAGTCTTTTGTTCTTTCGGTGCCTTTGGTGTTTTCAGTCGTTCCTTGCGTAAGCCCCTCAAAAGTTCTTGAGCAAGGTTGCATATGAATCCAGCCATGTTGTTCTTCCCAGTGAAGTCACAGTGAGTCAGTTTCTGGACACACCTTCATATTAAATCTGATCCGATCTGATCAATAACCACAGTAGCTGAGATTCAAAAGTCAGATGCTGCATGTGTTTTGACAGAGGCCTACCTTAATGCATATTTACCATTATGTGTTCTGTATAGATGAGGTGGGATTCATAAGACTCACTCTTGCCGTTCCATCAACATTGTTCAATGAGGCTATTTAAAAAATTAAAAAATTAAAAAATCATTAACAGACCAGGATCAAATTAATTTTCTGTTAACAATCTTTATTATGGAACCTTCGACGGAGGCATCTTTTAATCTGATCTGCACAACAGATCCAAAACATTAGTTTACCTAAAAGTGAAATAATCAATTTAACCCTGAAATCAAAAAATACTGTAGCCTACTTTTATTTCAGAAAATATAATTTACTATTTCCTAAGACCCCCTTGCTAGTATACAGTCTATGATAATTAGCCAATTCCTTGAGCCTTCTAAGATCTGCCTTCTTGTTGGATTTATTTATGTATCGTGTATATTTTCATGCCCTCCTAAATTGTCAATTTGAAATTATTAAGCTCAGTGGCTCATTTATTCAAAGTAAAATGTGGGCTCTTTCATTTTGGCCTGTTGTTCCAGGTATATAACTATTAGTCCAGGGGTGTCAAACTCATTTTGATCTGGGGGCCGCATACAGCTTAATCTGATCTCAAGGGGGTCAGACCAGAATACTCATTCTAAAGGTCCACTTTTGTCTTTGTATTAGTGCAAAGGATAAAGAAATTATAAAAATATTAACATTAAATTAATTGTCCTTTTACATTTTTACTCAGTTTAACATTTAAGTGCATTACATATTAAAGAACTGATCAGTGATTGCACGTTTTAAAACATTTATTCAACAAACTGTTTTGTTAAATACCCTGATGCATGCTCCATAATCCATGTAGAGAAATCTAAAAAAGCTAAATCTGGGCTTCTGGACATACAAAAAAACAGTTCTGTTAAAACCCTTTCCTGCATGTTAAAAGTGCATCAAAATTTAGAAATGAATGAATTTTAAATCCATTTTCCACATCTAGGAAGCAACTGTGAATCCATAAATTGAGCTTCGAGCGTAGCTGTTTTATTACTGCAGATTTTTAAGAAAATAGCGTTTATTTTTTATTTTTTTTATTCAGATTCATCTGCGGGCCGACTAAAACCCCCTGGCGGGTCTTTCTCACCCCTAAGTCGATTTTTAAAGTCCAACTCTCCACTTATTATAAATTGAGATTCAATTTATGTCCTCAATAGATTAAAATTAAAGATGTATTTATTTAAGACCTGTCTGTGAGGGCTACTCCCTCCTTAGCACTTTGAGATTTCCATTAATGAAAAGTGCGTTATAAATGGAATTCATTAATATTATTATTATTTATTCTTCAAACCCCAATCTGTCCTCTTCTTTTATTCATCTGACTCCAAACAGTTATTAAACTCTGTACCTGCATCCCTTTACTTTTATTAAATGTTTCAGAACGAATAACCCAACTGGATGACTAAATTAAAAAATAAAAGTGACTCCGACCTGTTTTTGGCTTTTCTAGAAATCATTATGCTCCTGTCTGCAGTACCTTTTTTCGTCCATCAGGGGTCTCCATTATACTCAGGCTCAGTGTTTGCCAGGTGTACGATAATTTTCGTATTTGTACGATAATTTTGCCCTCTGTACGATGTACGATCAATAATCCCGACAAAGGCCAAAAATACAATAATTTCGCCATTCTGTAAACGTGTAGTTGTGACCGGTTTCCATCAGCCTGTCGCAACTGTTTGTCGGAGTTTTTTGTGAACCCTGAAGGCGTCTTAAATTCCAGCTAATCGTGCTTTTCTAAATGTGACACAAGACTTTCTGTAAAGCTCTTTAGTTGCCCCCAGACAATAATGCGTATTAATGTCTATGGTTCCCCCCAGCACTCACGCCACAAAGCTGTGAGTGCCTGTTAGACGCTACAGTACAGTACTTTATTATTTTGTTTATAATGGGTGTACGATAATCCTACATTTCTCACCTGGCAACCCTGCTCAGGCTATACAGGAAACGACTGTCTTTTGCGTCCGGAACGCTTACAAGACGTGGACATTCACTGGAACTATTCACAAAAGTACGTCTTCCAGATTGATAATTCACTTTCTCTGCTTCTTATATTGGGAAATACAAGTATGATGCGTTCGGTTCTACATCCTCACGGCCTATGCACAAATTACAAGATGTCTCGTAAACCACGTCGGACCTAGTGGCTCGTTAGCTTTGCTGTTAGCTGCTAAGTTCGTCTACAAAAACCAACTTTGGATTATTTAAAGTCGATATTGTTTATCTACACGACGCGCCACTGTACGCTTTGTTAGCGAATCCGATGTGAGCTGTCTACCGTTACAAAGTTATAAAATGTCCGCTGTTGGGCAGCCTATGCTATGCTAACGGGAGGTTCACTGCAATTTTCCAACTTTCCCGTTTGTCTAAGTGTTATAACCTAAAATTATTGAGATAGAATGTCATAATCCTTTTTGATCAATCCTTCCAATTGTGACGGTTCATTCGGCCCTAATTAATTTATCTCGAACTATCCGCAAATATTTTATTTGTTTATTCAAAAAACCGTACAATCCTGAGGCCTTCTAGCCTGGTTAAAACCAGACCCCCGTTCAGAGCTGAGCTGAAGTTCTATTTTTTCATTTCACCCACATTCACGCTGTAGAAAATTATCTAATCCTGTTATAATGGAGAAGTGTAAACCAATTTAATGTAATGTTTATTCTGTGTTTTAGGAAACCCACACCAGCTACTGAGGAGGTGAAGACTTCGTTTAGCACTCCATTTAACTGCTGTATCCAAATAAAACCTTGTTCTAACCTCAGCGCCTATTATTTAATCCTCAGATAGCTTGTGAAAAGTTTAAGGAAAAAAAAAGAAACAATAATAATCCATAATTATGTCATACAGGCTGAGAAATACAGTAATCATTATTTTCCTCCTTCTGTTTTTGAATTCTTTAAAGTCCATGACTCACCCTGTTTTCAAATTGCATCGCCATTATTTATTTGTTTATTTAAAAATAATACAGTAGCGTTTATTTATATTGTAGAGAAATAACGCATGATTCATAGCAGATTTTTAGCAAAAGCTCCGGGAAGATCTGCCCCTCTCTTTTTCTCTCCCCGTGGGTCGGGAGTTCAGAAAGGTAGCCGCACAGCGGAGCTCTGAGCGCGCGTGCCCCGTGCTCCACGCTGGACAGAACCGAGCCCTGAGTCAACGAAAAGAACTCCAAAGGTAACCGCAGAACGGGGAGCCAGGGAGAAGACGAGAGAAGCCGCGCGGCTCTTGCTCCTCTCTGCGCAGAAGCTGAGAGGCTTTAAGAGCAACGAGCAACAGTCCGCAGGGTGTTATATCTTATTAAAACGTCTATAAAATAAATAAAAAATAAAAACAGAGCACTGGTCCAGTTGTACACACAAATGCACCAAGAAATATGCAGTTTTAACTCCTATTTTTTTTTTAAAGATATGTATGGGAACAATTAAATAAATAACAAGTAGGACAGTGCTTTTATTGAGGCAAATAGAAAATATTGTGATATCAAGGTATTTTACTTAATAATTTCTGTATATAGCCTGTTTCAGCTTTTTCAGCTAATTCTACATTTTTAATCCAACTTTTCAGCCTAATTTAGCAAAACCATGCTCTTGTTTAGCTATTTTTCTTTAAATCATTCTAATTAACTTAAACTGTTTATTTTCATTAGACCAGTGTTTTTCAACCTTTTTGGAGCCAATGTTTTCATTGAAAAAGTCACGAGGCACACCACCAACCAGAATTGTAAACAGAGATACTGTACTCTGTATCCGCCTATATTAAATATATAGTCATTATTATCATAGTGTCTTGAATAGAAATGAAATAAACACAGAAATGTATTTTTATCATATTTTATATTTCTTATTTCAATGTGGTCTTGTGACTGTTACATGCTCAAAGCAGCAAGGGGCGATATATACCATTTAAGTTTACCGGTATATATACTGTATATATATATAT
>JBBPBX010048224.1:7456-25840 GCA_038048925.1 Garcialebias charrua | reverse complement strand
AAGGCATTGGTAAACTAAAACACCTAAAAGCAAAAATTGAACTGGACAAAGATGCCAACCCAAGGTTCCACAAGGCGCGCCCGGTGCCATATGCTTTACGTCCCAAGATAGATGCTGAACTGCAAAATTTGGAGACGTCCGGCATTCTTTCAAAGGTCGACTGGAGTGACTGGGCTACGCCCATTGTTCCAGTGATGAAGAAAGGAAAAAGTGAAGTGCGTATATGTGGGGACTTCAAAGTGAGCATCAACCCGGTGCTGCGCACGGTGCAGTACCCTCTTCCACGAATAGAGGACATCTTCTCATCCTTGGCTGGTGGGGAGAAGTTTTCAAAGATTGACTTGTCACAAGCCTATCTCCAGATGGAAGTGGAGGAGTCAAGCAAAAAGTTCTTAACCATAAACACTCATAAGGGACTTTACCAATACAATCGGCTTGTGTTTGGTGTTGCTTCAGCCCCAGCCATCTGGCAAAGGGCCATGGATCAGGTGCTCCAGGACATACCTGGAACACAATGCTACCTGGATGACATTATCATAACAGGAAAAGATGATGATGCTCACTTCCAAAATCTGAGCAAAGTACTCACCAGGCTGAATGAGTATGGCCTACGGGCAAAGAGAGAGAAATGTGAGTTTTTCAAAAGTGAAATCTCCTACTGCGGACATGTCATTGACAAACACGGCTTGCACAAGTCGCAGGAGAAAATTGAGGCGGTGCTGAAAGCACCGAAACCTGAAAATGTGTCACAACTCAGATCGTACCTGGGTCTTGTCAACTATTACCACAAGTTTCTACCCAACCTTGCCTCAGTGCTGTATCCACTAAATGCACTGTTACAGACAGGAGTGGAATGGCATTGGTCAGAAAAATGTGAAAATGCTTTCACAGAAACAAAGAGACTAATAACATCTGATGAGCTACTTACCCACTACGATCCATCCAGACCCATCCGTCTAGCATGTGATGCATCCCCGTACGGCATCGGAGCAGTACTGTCGCACACGTTGGATAATGGACTTGAACGCCCAATTGCATTCGCTTCAAGGTCCCTGTCAAGTGCCGAACGCAACTATGCACAGATAGACAAGGAGGCCCTTAGCCTAGTATGGGGGATAAAAAAGTTCCACCATTACCTCTATGGCCGAAGGTTCACCTTAGTGACTGATCATCAGCCCCTAGTGTCTATATTCAATCCACGAAAAGGAGTCCCAGTGATGTCAGCTGCAAGACTACAGAGATGGGCCCTGTTTTTAGGAGCACACTCATATGACATTGAGTTCAAGAGAACTAAACAACACTGCAATGCTGATGGTTTGTCACGCCTCCCACTGTCAACATCTGTGGAGAAACCGTCGTCAACAGGTGACCCGGTAGAAATGTTTTACACAACACTGGTAGACCAGCTGCCAGTTACGAATGACATGATACGAAGAGAAACGAGGAATGACCCAACACTCTCCAAGGTGTACGACATAACAGTACAAGGCTGGCCTACCCATGGGAATACCTGTTTCCCAGAGTTTTCAGCAAGACGTGATCAACTGTCAGTTTGCCAGGGAACCTTGATGTGTGGATCACGTGTGGTGGTTCCCTCCAAGCTTCGCACCAGAGTGTTGGACAGTCTGCATGAGGCTCATGTGGGTACGGTGAAGATGAAAAGTCTGGCCCGTAGCTACGTTTGGTGGCCAGGAATAGATAAACAGATTGAGGACATCACCAAAACCTGTCCAGGGTGCCTGAGCGTTCAAAACGCACCGCCACCGGCTCCCCTTCACCCGTGGGAATGGCCGTCTGCACCCTGGCAGAGAGTGCACATCGATTTTGCTGGCCCGTTCATGAACTCTATGTTTCTTATAGCTGTGGACGCTCACTCTAAGTGGCCAGAAGTAGTCCAAATGAACTCAACAACATCAGAAAAGACTATATCTGTTCTGAGAACCATCTTCGCCAGGAATGGCCTTCCTGAACAAATTGTGAGTGACAATGGCCCACAGTTTACTTCTGAGGAATTCCAAAACTTCATGAAAAAGAATGGTATCAAGCATTTCAAGTCAGCACCTCACCATCCAGCAACAAACGGATTAGCAGAACGTTTCGTACAAACATTCAAAAAGTCCATAAAAGCAACGATCAAAGAAGACATCTCTCTTCAACACAAAATTGACAATTTCCTCTTTGTGTACCGCAACTCTGTCCATGCAACAACCAATCAGACACCTGCAATGCTGTTTATGAACAGACGGCTCAGATCTCGCATTGACCTTCTAAAGCCAAACCTGAGGAGAGAAGTGCAGAACAAACAGTTCAGCAGCTTTTCGGATGAACCGCCAAGAAGCTTCGACGTGGGACAGCAGGTTCTGGCACGTGACTACCGAGGGGAAAAGTGGACGCCTGGAAAGATCATCACTAGGAGCGGCCCTCTGATGTATGAGGTGGACACTGGAGACCATACCTGGAGACGCCATGTGGATCAGCTGTTAAATGCTCAACCAAAGACACCAGAGCAACCAGCACGTCCACCTGATCCTGGAACCAACTCTGACCTCAGCACAGTGACACCCACAGTTGCAGAGGAAGTGCCCCCTACCGAGAGCACGCCACAGGTTCCCAGGCGTAACCCTGAACGACTCAGGGTACCCCCGAAAAGATTAGACTTATGAGTTTCACTTATGGGACTTGTGTGATTAAAAAAAATATATATATATATTTTTTTTAAAGGAAGGTGTTTCAATGTTTGTCAACTGAATGACAAGTTGTGTTTAATGCATTAGCTATGTTGTATGTTATTTTAGTTACGTAGCATTGTTCTAAAAGGGGAGGAGTGTAGTGTATTACAGTGGAACTATTTACTTCAGCGGAACCACTCCCCTAGTTGCCGGGTTACCCAGAGGTGATCTGCCGGCGTAGTGATTTGTGTGTGTAATGTTGAGACCAGTTGAAGACAAGTAAAGTCACGTTCTTTTCCATAACCGAGTGGATTATTCTTTCATCTTTAAAATATACTTTGTTGGAGTAAAGACACAACATATTCCTTCTCATACTTGCTGAAGGATCCACTGGGACCACCCTGAACAGTGAGATGAGATAGGTGTAGTTTTGCCACATAATATCCCAGAGAATGTGTAAAATAGATTGTCAAAATGTCTGCAGATTGGGACAGGTCCAGAATGTATGCAGGAGTGTAGCTGGAGTTTGTTTACAATGATTACATGCGGGGTACAGGTCAGCTTTGATCTTGGACAGCTCTTTGGACCAGTGCACTCAGTGCACCACCTTGAATTGAATTGCATGTCTCAGACTGAAGATGAGTAAATGTTCTTAATGACCTCACCAAATTGAGTCAGATAGGAATTACTCCAAGTCTGTTTCAGTCTTGCATCCCAGGTCTCATCAGCAACAACGATGAGACGGACAACAGGAACGAGGTGAGCCGCGTGGCCTTGTGGTGCGGACACAACAATCTCACTCTCAACGTGGAGAAGACAAAGGAGATTGTCGTGGACTTCAGGAAGAGGGATGCACAACATGCCCCTCTGACCATCAACAGCACCGCAGTGGAGAGAGTAGACAGCACCAAGTTCCTGGGAGTGCACGTCTCAAAGGACCTGTCCTGGAGCAGGAACACTGCAGCACTGGGCAGCACGGTGGCACAACTGGTAGAGCTGCTGCCTCTCAGCGAGAAGGTTGCCGGTTCAAATCCCGGTCCGGGGCCTTTCTGGGTGGAGTTTGCATGTTCTCCCCGTGCATGCGTGGGTTTCCTCCGGGTACTCCGGTTTCCTCCCACAGACCAAAAAACATGCTTGTTAGGCTGATTGGTGACTCTAAATTGACCCTAGGTGTGAGTGTGAGAGTGGATGGTTGTTTGGTGTGAGTGAGACAGGTCCCTCTTGTAAATGAGTCCCCGTGACTCAACGAGGCTAGCCTGTATAAATAAAGGTTGAATGAATGAATGACTGGCCAAGAAGGCTCACCAGCGTCTCTACTTTCTCCGCAAGCTGAAAAGGGCTGGAGCTTCAACCCCCATCATGTGCACCTTCTACAGAGGTGCCATAGAAAGTGTCCTGACCAGCTGCATCACTGTGTGGTTTGGTGCATGCACTGCATCCTGCCGCAAGAGCCTCCAGCGCATCGTGAGAGCAGCTGAGAAGATAGTCGGCACCTCCTTCCCCTCACTACAGGACTTACACAGCAACCGCTTCACTCGGAAAGCCCACCGCATGGCAGGTGATCCCACACACCCACTACACAGCTGTTTTAGACTGCTGCCATCCTTCTCTCTGTCTCCCGACACATTTCCCTCCTCATGGTCTTTGACTAAAAGCCCAATTTTCGCTGGCACGCTGTTTGTCAACAGCACTGGTGACTGTTAACTGCATGGGGCATTGACCGATCCAGTAAGAGTTTTGCATTAATGAACTCGCATATTAGTTTTGGCAAAAGTGTTTTACGTCAGATATCATTGCTGACATAACCGTCACTATCAGGGACCGGTACAAACGTTATATTCAAGCAACCTTTATTTAGGTAGGTTAATTCCATTGAGCCTCGAGGACTCATTTACAAGAGAGACCTGTTTTCAACAAAGAATGATGACAACAGCAACAACAATAGACAATCATAAGAGAGGCGTACAGATTTTTTTAAAACAAGTTTAAAAAAGATGTCAAAAAGTAGCTAAATAGATAGATTTTAAGGCAAATGTATAAAATCAAAAACAGGAACATGTCTGCATTGGTTCTTGCCAGGAGTCCAACAGATGATTAAAGCCATTTAGAGAGGTCAAGGCCGAGAGCTTCAGATCTTTTTGGAAGATATTCCAGGAAGCAGGAGCGGAGTAGGAGAAGGCCCTTTTGCCAAGTTCAGTCCTCACTAAGTGAACACTGCAGGTAATAATGCACGTTGTAGCTGCACTCACACAGAGACATGTAGGAGAAGATGTGTGAAGGCAGCAGACCAAGAAATGATTTAAAGATGAAAATGTACCAGTGGAAGAGTCTGCGTGAAGTTAATGATGTCCAGTTAACCAGTGAATACAGGGTGCAGTGGTGGGTACGATAATCACAGTCAGTTATGAATCTTAGTGCACCATGATAGACAACATCCAACATCCGCAGGGTGCTTGTAGGAGTGTTCATGTAGATAATGTCACCGTCATCAATGGAGGGAAGGAAAGTCACAGTTACAAGGTGTTTGATGTGCTGCCATCAGGGAGGAGACTGAGGAGTCTCCAGGCTCGTACCAGTAGACTGAGAGACAGCTCTGTTCATCAGGCAGTCAGGATGCTAAACACTCTGCCTGCTCTGCCTCCCCTCCCATTTGAACTGCCTTAACACAAAAAACTTTCTCACACATTACCACACAACACAAAGTTTTTAACACTGGACTCTGTGTCATCAAACGGGTTATTCACTAAACTCTCGGTCATGTGCTCATTCAGTTTGCACTACTTCTCATATTTGCACTAATGTTTGTATTACATTACTGCCTATAGTCATACTACTGTTTACATTCACTGTTTACATTTATTAATACTGTTTACATTTATTACTACTGTTTACATTTATTACTACTGTTTACATTTACACTACTTTTATATCTACACTACTGCTGATACATATACAGTATTCTCTGACTAGCCTTATTTAAGGATGCCCAATGTGCCTTACTGCATATGCCACTTTGCCTCTATACCAACATCAACTACCTCATACATATACTGTGTACATTAACTCATATGCTGCTTTGCCACTCTTTGCAAATGTCAATGCTAGAACCTTCAGTTTATTTTATAGATATACTTTTTATACTTTTTATACTACTATGCAAAAACTCAGGACAGTGTTACACTTTTACTATTTTATGCTTATGTTTATTAAATGTTTCAGTATTTTAGTGTTTAAAGGGGACCACACATGCAAAATTCACTTTTTAATGTTTTTTTACTAAACTTTGGGTATTTACTTCATAAAAAAACAGTCCTTGTGCCAAAAAAATGCACCCAGTGGTTTATTTACTCTAAGTAGATTTATTTATTTTTGATAAATACACCAGGATTCACACTTCCTGCATTTATTGACGTCACAAGCCGCCAGCCAATCAGATCAAACCTGAGTCCAGCCCCTCACCTAGCAACCCCTGGTTAGGCTCAACCCACTTCTGTATTAAACACATGACTGTTGTTTTTCATGATTTCATCTCATCTTTTGTTTATATGTTCTTAATTTCATGTGTACAGCACTTTGTTGCAGCTGTGTTTTTTTAAATGGCTTTATAAATAAAGTATAATTGTTATTTTTATGTTTTAGTTCAATTTTTAGTGTATTTGCGATCGCTGCCAACGCGCAGCCGGCAAAAATTAAACGAGCGGACCACAGGCGGAAGGACCGGGTTCGACGGGACCCTCTTCCGGCGCGATGGAGCGGAGCTTCAACTGTACAGCCTTGCAGCAGCCTCGCAGCAGGCTCGCAGCAAGAGGACCTTCTCCTTACAGATTAATTTACGGGAGACACTTGGTGAACTTTGTGTTGTCTTCACTGGAACAGCGATAACTCCCAAAATCTCATCGCGTGCAACGAGCGGAGCTGGCGAAAACCGGAAGAGGAACAAGCTAACATTAGCTTCGGATTCGGGTGGTCTAATGCTAAAAGGAGCAGCAAACTGCGGCGCGCTCAGACGGGTTTCGGTAAGTTATCTTAAGCTAACACTAACAGTAAGTCAAATGAGTAATAAAAAAAGAGCTAATTTTAAAACAACAACACATTACAGATACTGGCTGTTACAGAGGGCGTGAACAGATCGTTGAAGGGCGTGGACTTCAAGAAACCGGTCGTTCAAAACGAAAGTTAAAAATGGCAGAATTAAAAAGGGTATAATTGATTATCTAATAATTATTTTGTGCATTAAATTGAAGGAATAGGGTCTGGATATCCCACAGAAATACCATAAAAATTTAAAAAATACATCTGAGGTCCCCTTTAAATGGTTACTGTTGCACCGAGGGACTGAGAGAAACAAAATTTCATGTATGTCCTGTACATATTGCAGTTCTGACAATAAAGTTGACTTTGACTTTGACTTTTGTTTCCTAACATTCAGTGTTAGACATGATCTGTTTTTGAAAAAGAAACCCAGTTTCACTTTCAGTTTATTTACTAGGTTTTCCACGTGGAGTTTAAAAGAGAGATGCGAATCGACCAGGATACACAAATATTTATAGGAATCAACAAACTCAGTAGGGACACCATTTGAAGATAAAATCAGAGGAGGATCTGCTGGGACCGACTTCCTGTTTGAAAAAAGCATCCCTTTGGTTTTATCAGCATTTAGGACAAGTTTGAGATGGAACAAATCTGACTGGATGATGACAAAATCAGATTGCAAAAGCTGCAACGCCTTAGCAACTGTTTTAGCTCGACAATAAACAACTGTATCATCAGCATAGAAATGTAAGGATGCATCTGGGATGCTCTGATCTACATTACCTATGTAGATTTTCAAGAGGGTGGGTCCTAAGACTGAGCCTTGTGGTACACCATTGTTGACTGTTAAATAACTGGAGGAAGTACCGTTATGTTGAACACATTGCCTCCGATTGGAAAGATAGTTAGAAAACCAACCAAAGGTGTGATCTGAAAAAACGATTTCTGAGAGCTTATGACACAAGATGTTATGATCCACAGTGTCAAAAGCTTTAGACAGGTCTAAGAAAAGTGCAGCACAATAATCCTTAGCATCCAAGGCTTCAACAACGTCATTCAGGACCTTCAGTGAAACAGTCGTTGTGCTGTGCTTTTTCATTAAACCAGATTGATGCCGAGAGGTAAGATGTTAAATGAGTCCAGATAATTTTGATTTGAGAGTTTATCAGTTTTTCTAGAACCTTGGCTAAAATGCAGTTTAGAGATCGGTCGATAGTTCAGTGAGGTGGGGTCACCTCCCTTCAGCAAAGGAAGAACAAAGGCTGTTTTCCAAGCATCCGGAATGGAGTTTTGGCTTATGGACAGATTAAAGATGTGGGTCACAGGGACTGTGATGATATGAGCAGCCAGCTTTAAGAAATAAGGTGGAAGTTCATCTGAACCTGCAGATTTTTTAGGATCAAGATCTTTTAACAGTTTATTTACCTCACTGATTGAGAACGGAGAAAAAGAGAAGGTGTGGTTAACTGAGGATTGACTTGTAGGAGGGATTTGATTTGTAGAAATTTGGTTATTAGATAAAGTGGCTGATTTTCCATTAGTAACGGTGTCAAATAAAGAACTAGCAACAAAATGTTTGTTGAAACAGTTAAGGATCTCTAAAAAAGCTAAGTCTGGTCCTCTGGACATTCAAAAAACAAAACAAAGCAAAGAAATTGTAGAAAAGTTTAGTCTTTCATCAGAAAGACTTCCTCAGTCTGAGATGCTGTATTCAACTTACCGGGTAGTCTTAGAAATTGCACCCTCTCACAGTGGATCAACCAGTTTGCTGATGACAGCCTGAAACCAGCTGCTCACATGATCAAGGAGGGGAAACATGATTATATCGGGGAAACTAAACAGCCACTGGCCAAAAAAATGGCCCAGCACAGAAGATCAACATCATCAGGTCAGGACTCTGCGGTCTACACTCATCTCCAGGCCAGCGGTCACTCTTTCAGGGATGAAGATGTTCACATCCTTGATAGAGAGGAACAATGGTTTGAGAGAGGAGTAAAGGAGGCCATCTTTGTGAAAAGAAACCGTCCATCATTAAACAGAGGTGGAGGCCTCCGGGTTCAACTGTCCCCCTCTTACAATGCTGTTATTGCTAGTATCACTCAGCCCTCTGTGAATAGCAAACAACCATCAGGGTGCTAACGATCCATTGTTAGGCTGATGGTCCTCCTTGATCATGTGAGCAGCTGGTTTCGGCTGTCATCAGCCAATTGGTTGATCCACTGTGAGAGGGTGCTATTTATAAGACTGAGCTGAATACAGCAACTCATGCCGGGTTCCCACCAAATGAGTCAAAACGCTCTTGCCGCACGCTTTTGGCCGCTTGTCACCAGAATCTGTTCACACTGAAGACGCGTCTGATGACGCGCAGTGGGAGGATCGTCTGGCTCCTTTTCCGGTCAGTTTGCTTTGTTTTTTTGTACACCAGGCAGATAAAATCAGCTGTTCGTGAGCCTCATTACTACTTGAGTGGGTTTTCTACGATCCGAACTGCAGCTCCGAAAGTCTTTGTTGAGATTAAAACGTTTTTTTTTTTTATGTTTTGGGTGATCGTACGCTCGAGCGGACAGCGGCAACTGTAAAAATGCCAAGTTTCTTACCGGAGGTTGGTTTCTTCATGGAGGCTCGTTGGGGTACGTTTAAAAAGTCCAAAAAAAGTCCCGTTGTTGTTGCATCATCACATAGCAGAGTCTCTCCCGATTGGATGCTGCGACGCGTCGAGCAGCCAAAGTTCAAATATTTGAACTTTGGCTGTTCGACGCGTCGGCTGCTTCGGACGCGTCGCGTGCGCGGAAAAGAACTGCCGCGCGCTGTCGCGCCACTTGAAACGCTCAAAACGCGCCGCTTCACGATTCGCCGTGTCTCGCCTCAACATAGACTTTCAATGTAAACCGGCCGCTTCCGCTGCCCGAAACGCGTTTGGTGGGTACCTGGCATCAGACTGAGGAAGTCTTTCGGACGAAAGACGAAACGTTTCTACATTTTTTTTTTTGCTTTGTTTTGTTTTTCGAATGTCCAGAGGACCAGACTTAGCTTTTTTAGATTTTTCTACCTGGATTATTGAGCATGCATCAGGGTAGTTCAGGATCTTGTGCTATTTGACACAAGAACAGCGTTAATGAGAAGTTGTGATGGGAGGTCAGATGATTGGGGGGTACCTGAGAGAGATTTGATGGTTTTCCAGAATCTTTTAGGGTCGTTTAGATTTTTGGAGGTCTGAGATCAGAAATAGTTACGTTTTGCAGCTTTGATGGCAGTTGTGCATTTATTCCTCAGCTGCCGTAAATTCAGCCAATCAGTGTCTGAGCCTGATTTTCTCACTGCGGCCCAAAGATGATATTGTGGAGGAGTAGAAAAGACTACACAGAAACTGGATGCAGAACTTCACTTTACTCAACTCCAACTACTCTGCGCGGTAAGCGCCAAAACCACACCTTACACATAAACCTTTTCAAAATAAAACATCCTGTCCTCTGGGTGTGAGTAGAGTCCCCTAGTGGTCCGCCACACATGCCCCCCCTGAACACCCAGTAAGGTCCATTACTAGTCCAGAACTTTAGGCTTGAGCAAACGACCAGAACGGCAGAACCTGGACCCTGCAGAACCAGCCTGATGAAGCGGAGGGCGACGAGGAGGGCCTGCAGAAGAGTCAGGCTCCGTTGGTCGTCGAGAGTCTCTGGAAGGAGGACAGCAGTCCGTTAGCGACGTGGATGGAGGTCTGCCCTTGCGAAGAGCCTGGGCCGTAACCACCTGATCATCTGACAGAACATGAGCGGGTTTAAGCCTATCGATACAGACTTGTCTCATTACGACCCCCTAAATCTAAAAGGAAGTGTTTTGGACCTGGTTGGAGAACCCTAAATGGGTCATCATACAAGGGCTGTAGTGGTGTCCTGTGTGCATTGTGTTTGACAAAAACAAATTTAGAGGACTCTAGGCTCTTAGGGACAAATGACTGCAGTAAACAATGGTGTACCGGGCCAGGGACACAAAAAGAGCCCTCCTGAGATGAAAAATGTTGCATCGGTGGAGCGAACTGTGGTAAGGGTACCTAAGGTAAAAACTCACCGGGAACATGCACAGGCTGACCGAAAACCAGCTCAGCTAGGGAAGGTCCTCTTTGGTTGCGGTACGTAAACCCAGCAAAATCCACGGAAGTCGGTCAATCCAGTTGTCACCGGTCAATGTAGCACGAAGTGCAGCTTTCAATGACCTGTGAAACCGTTCACACAAACCATTAGCTTGGGGGTTGTAAGCGGTGGTTCTGTGGATGTTAGTCCCCAAACCCTTGGCCATGGTAGACCAAAGCTCCGAAACAAACTGAGGGCCCCTGTCAGATGTAATGTCTGAAGGGGGGCCAAAACGCGCAACCCAGGTAGACATAAATGCCCGGGCCACAACTGCAGATGTTGTGGATGCCAGAGGAACCACCTCAGGCCACCTTGTGGTCAGGTCGATCATAGTCAGCAGATGTGTAAAACCCTGCGATGGAGGCAGAGGACCCACCAGGTCTACGTGCACATGATCAAACCGCCGACTAGGAATGGAGAAAGGTTCCAAAGGTGCTTTTGTGTGCCTGTTGACCTTAGCACGCTGACATGGGACACACGCTGCTGCCCACTCCTTAACTGTTTTACGTAGACCGGGCCAAACAAACTTTGAACTGACCAGTTTCACAGAAGCTCTAACACCTGGATGAGAAAGGGAATGTAAAGAGTCAAAAACGCGGCGGCGCCATGAAACCGGAACCAGAGGGCGGGGCATGCCAGTAGAAATGTCACAGAGTAGGAGAGGATAATAATAATAATAATAATAATGAATTCAATTTATAACGCGCTTTTCATTAGTGAAAATCTCAAAGCGCTACACACATTGAATGCTACACACATTCATACACAGGATCTCTGTCATTCACCTGCCGTTCCTCCAACTTGAGGCCTGTGGGCCCAGACTGGAGCTCGAGTATTTCTGAGTCGGTACGTTGGTCCGCAGCCATAGCAGAAAAATCGATACCAACGTACATGGGAGAGATCAGCACCCAGGAGAGACAGTCAGCCACCACGTTGGATTTGCCAGCCACATGCTGAATGTCTGTAGTAAATCCAGAAACCGCAGCGAAGTGGCATTGCTGGCGTGCAGACCAGGGATCAGAAATTTTGGACATTGCAAACACCAAGGGGTTGTGGTTAACATATGCAGTGAACTAGCAGCCCTCCAGGAAAAACCTGAAATGCGTGCAGCCAGGTAAAGTGCCAGCAACTCTCTGTCAAAAACTCTGTATTTAAGCTCATTGTCCCGTAACGTATGGCTGAAAAATGCAAGCGGTTGCCAAACCCCAGAAACCTGCTGTTCTAACACAGCCCCCACCGTAACATCAGATGCGTCGGTTGTCAAAGCTATGTGTACCGCTGGGGATGGATGGGCCAAAAGGGCAGCAGTGGCCAATGCAGTTTTAGCATCACCAAATGCCTGGAGGCGTTCTGGAGTCCAGTCAACACTTTCGTTGGCCTTTTTCTTTTTTAGCGCTCCATAAAGCAGTTGCAGCCAGCGCCGGCCCAAGGCATAAGCGAAGTAAGCAGCCGCTTGGGGCCCCAGGGTCACACAAGGGGGCCCCCAAAGAGGAGCTGAGTTTTGTGGGGTTTTATTTTTATTTAATTTTTTTTATTATTTATTATATTATTCTATTACACACAACTTCATCATAAAGTTCAGATTTTTATTTTCATAATGATATATATAACATATATATCATATATTTGTGTGTATATGTATATTTGAATATGTAGAAATCACTCTAAGAAAGAAATGACCGGTGGTTGGGAACCCCCCTCAGTGGGGCCCCAGTAGAGCACGATTCACAGGTTTATCAGCCAGCGCTCCTTGCCGCAATGTGAAGTCCGCATCCAAGCTAATTAAGCACCTGACACGTAACTAACGCTAGATAATGTCGCAAAAAAGGGCATATATCCTTCAGGGGCTGAAAAAGGAAGAGGAAAAAAGATGATGAAGAGAAAAAACAGCAAGATAAAGGTATGTTTGTACAAAGTAGGGGAGACCGGTTATTGGTTGTAACACTTTTTGCTCCAGCACCTTTAACTCACAGAATTTTTGAGCTAGAGTTTTCAAACTTTTATACAAAATACCCACATGTGTTTACTACAAATGGCACCAATTCAAACCTCTGCAAGAATATCACAGACCTCATGAGTTCATGTCAAATACATGGTGGTCCTTTGTTACAACCTACCCCGCTACCGGGGTAGGTTGTAACACCTGCTGGGGTAAGTTGTAACAATTAGACAAAAGAAGCAAAAACAGAGGCCACACCATGTGATATGCTTCAAAAAGAGGTTTACTGAATTAAAAGAACAATACAAGAACAATGTCTCTCTCTCTGTGACTGACCATAACTCAAATACAGTATACTGTTTGTGTGTGTGCATGTCTGTAAATTATTCTACTAGAACAAACTTCCTTAACATGTAGGCCTATAATGCCTAAATATAATTTTCATTCAACCTTTATTTAGTCAGGTAAATCTCATTGAGCCTCATGGACTCATTTACAGCGACCTGCTACAAACTAAAGAATCAATATACAGTATATATAATATAATGTCATATACAGTAATGCCATATAAGGCCTAAATATGTGTTACAACCCACCCCAACCCTGTCAGCCATGTTTAGCTAGCTGTAGCAGCATACCCAGCCAGCATGCACAGGTGGGCCCCATATGGTATACATATGTGCAAAAAACATGGGCCCCAAAAGGTTTTGTCCACGGTTTCCATGGTGGCCCCACATGGGTTGGCCCAGATAGATTTTAATGGGCCCTGACTGGGTTTTCAGTGGGACCCATATGTTTAACTTAAATGAGACCCATGTAAAACCCATGTGTGTACCTTGAAGAATATCTACCTGGGACTAAACTGGGTCCCAACTGGGCTAAAAATATGGGTAATAAGTGGGTTTGTCCACAGTTTCCATGGTGGCCCCACATGGGTTGGCCCAGATAGATTTTAATGGGCCCTGACTGGGCTTTCAGTGGGACCCAGATGTTTAACTTAAATGAGACCCATGTAAAACCCATGTGTGTGCCTTGAAGAATATCTACCTGAGACTAAACTGGGTCCCAACTGGGCTAAAAATATGGGTTATAAGTGGGTTTGTCCACAGTTTCCATGGTGGCCCCACGTGGGTTTGCCCGGATAGACTATAATGGGCACTGTCTGGGCTTTCAGTGGTTCCCAGATGGTTAATTTACATGAGGCTCATTACAGACCCATGTGTGTTCTTACCAGCATAATTTATGTGTCGGATTTTCCGATCCAACCTGCCGAGAGCACGTATATTGCACCATACTCTGTGACTTCTGTCTTAACATTGTGTGAGTTACACTCAAAGAACACTCTGAGCCTCACAACAGATAATACCCAATCTTTAACAAGAGGCAGTTCTATAACACAGATGTCCTTCTGACTCATGGTGCAGCCCGGAACACTAAAATACTGCTAAACATTATGGGAAATCAACATAGTCCACTCCCCGTTTTTGATTGTGGCACTATGAGTTGTAATTCTTGTTGGCTTTGATCAACGGATACAGATTTAAACTATAATTGAACACTAATATACCGCTAAGCATGATGGGAAATCAACACGGTTCACTTCCTGTTTTTTAGTTTAGTTTTTGATTGTGGCACTATGAGTTGTAATTCTTGTTGGTTTTGATCAACAGATACAGATTTAAAATATACATTGAATTTATAAATGTAAATTCAATGTACAGTTTAAATCTGTATCTGTTGATCCCACATTTATACCACTTGGGATAAATACAGTTAGCCCACATGGGCTTCCCATGCTGGGCACATTATACTAAAATCACATGGGTCCTATATACTGATGCACATGTCTGTCCCATTCCCAGTTAGCCCACATAAAAAAAAACAAGAGTCACAATAGTTGAGTCACCAAATACATGTACTCATTTCAAAGTCCATTATCAAGTCCATAGTTCTAGCTCGCCATCTGTAAATCCATGTTAGAGATTCTGGTCCAAAGAAAAAAAACCCGACCTATAGGTCAGAAATACACATTAAGAATTTCATTCCAATTAAAATAACCAACTGTCATATAGCATGTACAGATATATAAAGAAAATAAAACATCTTGATATATATAATCATTCAAAATCAACATTTAAGTAATCGCCAATCAACCATGGTTTAAGTATAGTTAACTAGAAATTATGTAATTCAGAATCATATTTCCAGTCAATCAATTTAAAGTGCACTTTCAATAATCATTTGTCAAAAAATGATTATTTAACATCAAGTCTTCTAAAATAATCAAGCAGAGAAAAAAAAAAGATATTGCGCAATATTAAGTTCAAACAAAAGTGTAGCTACATTATTTTCAATTGATTTTACAGGCATACCAACTTCATTGTCATTTTAGTTTCAATATAAAAAGTCTTAAAACACACACAAAACATAAGTAATGCAACCAACAACTGAGTGCATATACCAGACCTGTGTCCACAATTCAGCTTCCATTTTATATAAATATATAAAAAAACAATTGTTTTACCTCTTCAACTGAGTGAGGAGTACTTCCCAGTTAGCCCACATAAAAAAAATGAGCTGGGGCCTATATATATATATGCCCAGGTTGAAGCCATGTAAGATCATCCCACATTTAGCCCACTTGGGGTAAATACAGTTAGCCCACATGGGCTTCCCATGCCGGGCCCATTATACCAAAACCACATGGGTCCCATATAATGATGTCCATTTCTGTCCCATTCCTAGTTAGCCCACATAAAAATGTACTGGGCCCTATATATCCATGCCCAGGTTGAACCCATGTAAGGTGATCCCACATTTATACCACTTGGGATGAATACAGTTAGCCCACATGGGCTTCCCATGCTGAGCACATTATACTAAAATCACATGGGTCCCATATACTGATGCATATATCTGTCCCATTCCCAGTTAGCCCAAATAAAATTAAACTGGGGCCTATATATCTATGCCCAGGTTCAACCCATGTAAGGTCGGCCCACTCTTATACCACTTGGGATAAATACAGTTAGCCCACATGGGCTTCCCATGCTGGGCCCATTATACCGAAACCACATGGGTCCCATATAATATTGCCCATTTCTGTCCCATTCCCAGTTAGCCCACATAAAAATGTAGTGGGCCCTATATATCCATGCCCAGGTTGAACCCATGTAAGGTGATCTCACATTTATACCACTTGGGATAAATACAGTTAGCCCACATGGGCTTCCAATGCTGGGCCCATTATACCAAAACCACATGGGTCCCATATAATGATGCCCATTTCTGTCCCATTCCCAGTTAGCCCACATAAAAATGTATTGGGCCCTATATAACCATGCCCAGGTTGAACCCATGTAAGGTGATCCCACATTTATACCACTTGGGATAAATACAGTTAGCCCACATGGGCTTCCCATGCTGGGCCCATTATACCAAAACCACATGGGTCCCTTATAATATTGCCCATTTCTGTCCCAATCCCAGTTAGCCCACATAAAAATGTAGTGGGCCCTATATATCCATGCCCAGGTTGAACCCATGTAAGGTGAGCCCACATTGATACCACTTGGGATAAATACAGTTAGCCCACATGGGCTTCCCATGCTGGGCCCATTATACTAAAACCACATGGGTCCCATATAATAATGCCCATTTATGTCCCATTCCCAGTTAGCCCACATAAAAATGTAATGGGCCCTATATATCCATGCCCAGGTTGAACCCATGTAAGGTGAGCCCACATTGATACCACTTGGGATAAATACAGTCTGCCCACATGGGCTTCCCATGCTGGGCCCATTATACTAAAACCACATGGGTCCCATATAAAATTGCCCATTTCTGTCCCATTGCCAGTTAGCCCACATTAATCCTATATAGGACCCATATATTTAGCCCAACAGGGCTCACAAAATGGGTTCCTTTATGGGATAACCATATGGGTCTCATGCAGTTAGCCCAGATAAATCCCATGCCCACTCATTACCCAACTAGCCCACAATAACCCCATGTGGGGCCCAACTATGCATGTTGGCTGGGATAGTGGTTTGAAATTAGCATGGGAAAATGCATCACATTTTGCCTGAGAAATTACACTTTCATCTAATGTAAGTCATTTGGTTTTATCTGCAACAGTATAAGTACTAAACAAAATATAGTCATGGTCAAAAAGTTTACTTTCTTACCTCAAAATCTGTTTTTTCTCCTTAGTATCTGCATGTGCCTGTTTCCAGCCTTGACAATCACAATATGGGATTGGGGGGGAAGCGGGTAAACACTGAAATGATCATGTGACTCCTATCTTATCCCTGATTGGTGGAACTGGTGGTGTTACAACTCTCCCCATGTTACAACCATACCCGGTCTCCCCTACATCTCTTTTATCAAAAAATATTTGTGCAGCTGCTAATGGATAAATAGCTAGCAACATTGAACAGTCTGGACTACCGTGTTTGTACTTAACTGAGTTTTAATTTTATGTGAGTTGATTGGCACAACTTTTTTTTTTTTTAAATCAAAACAGCGTTTTTGCTAACACTTGATAGCAATAATTAAAACTTCACAATACATAACATTTGCTAGCCAAATGTTTTACATCAGGCTATATTGATATAACTAACAGCTTACTAGCTATCCTTGAGTTGGCAATATGTTGTGGACTGTTGAGCATGATAATTTATGTGACTAAAATAAACAATTTTTACCAGTTTATTCATAGGCAGTTTTATCAATATATTATGTCATGTCTGGCCTTCTGAGGACATTCATGAACTTGATGTGGTCCAAAATTAAAATGTTTGGCACCCCTGCAATAAATTACATATATACATTAAAAAGGACTGTCAGAGTTGCAATACGTTTTATCAGGTGGGAGAATGATAAAACCATCTGACCGTTAATTGCAGTAATTCACATTAGTAGAAACAGAGGGCCCCCATCCAAATTTCGCGTAGGGCCCCAAAGAGGCTTGGGCCGGCCCTGGTTGCAGCAGTTGTGCTGCCCTGGGGAGGAAACGGTTATAGAAATTAACCATCCCCCAAAACTCCTGTAGAGCTTTCACAGACTGGGGCTGTGGAAAATTGGACAACGCCTGCACTTTGTTTGGCAACGGAACAGCACCACTGGCAGAAATGCTGTGGCCCAAAAAATCAATAACTGGCAACCCAAACTGGCATTTTTCTGTGTTTACAATCAGGCCATGTGTAACATCCTGTCACGTACTTATACGTGTTGACGTAATAATGTACGTGATGACGTATTTAACGTAACGTGAAGACGTTGCAGTGTTGTACCCGCATAGTGAATGGCGGACATGTTACAATAAAGGCTTGCAGTGACTCAAGACCGAATCTTCTACCATCCTTCGATCCTGTCGGTATATCGTGCACATAATAGATAGCGACAGCAGAGTGTGTCAGCTGATCTATTACATGGTGTCAGAAGTTAGTGGATAATCTACTAAAATCCAACGTTTTACTCATCGACCTGATGACAGAAGATGGAGAACGCAGGTGTACCGATGCCGCACATGGACTGGGACGCGTCGAACTTACCGGACGCATGGAGAAGATTTCGCCAGCATATCGAACTGATGTTCACCGGGCCACTCAAA
>JBBPBX010048223.1:0-19072 GCA_038048925.1 Garcialebias charrua | reverse complement strand
AAAGAAGCAGAGCATGCTCTATTCACACAAGGGAGCTGTTGGTCAGACTACTGCTTGTTGTGCCATGCTCTACTATATACAGGTAGTTACTGAATCAAATGTTTACATATTTAGGTAAACATAGATGTTCACCAACCTGTTATAATACACCAAAATGCAGGAAATGGTATCTACTTTATTCACAATTTTCTGGGGAACCCTGGACCTCTAACCTTCCGATCGGGGGACGACTGCCATTACCACTACGCCACGGCCGCCCCATAAACATAACCCAATTTGAATAACTATCCAAAATGGAGCTGGTCAGTTTGTTGCTTGACCAAATTGTGTTTCCACTTCGTACAATTGACAAACCTTTCATGTGAGTTCACTTGCTTTGGTGACATCTGTCGAAGGGAGCAGTCGAAAGAACAACAACAACCTTGCTGTTATTTCATGCTCACTGATTGAAATAGTTTACTTAGTGATTACTCCATGGTTACCACTTTGCACCTATGCACTTAAATAACTACCAGTTTGGAACCCATCTACTATATACCATATTTTCTGCCGTACCCGTCATTCCGCCCTATAAATCACATCAGTTCAAATAAGTCTAAAAAAAAAGTGGAAAAAAACATAAATATGTCACTTTGCCGTATATGTCATATCTATTATGCATCCCCGCTGACACGTTGTGTTTCTTACGCGTCACCGCTAACAACCTGGAAATGTGGGCTGAACCTGGAAATATGGGCCGGTGTTGTGGCAAAAATTGATGTGCTGCCAAATGGCGGCCACGGGAGCGTGCCCAGGAGGACTTTAACAATAATTTAACAAGATAACTACCAAAAAACAATTATTTGTTTGCTTAAAATTATAGTAAAGGTGTGTCTCACTAATAAAAGGACTTTAACGTCAAATCAGCTGCATTTCAAAGGTATTTGCTGCTTCTGTGCTCCGGGAGCATGCAGAGGGAGGGAAAAAAAACAAGGAGGAATGCTGTCCGTTGCATTGGAATTATAATAATAATAATAATAATAATAATAATAATAATGTTTATGTTTATGTTTATTAAATTTGTTCATTTTTTTACAAAAGAAACACAATACAAGACAATCCCATTAATGATACGTACACAATGTAAAAAAATGAAAGGAAGCAGAAAGAAGAATAAATCTTATTATATCTGCCCCTTTTTTCAAACAATCAGATTAAACAATAATAATATTTCACCAGTAGTACAAAATGACTAACTCTTTCTAATTTTCTAATACTAATACGTAACTAATAATCGATACAAAACACATTAATAATATTTCACCAGTAGTACAAAATGACTAATTCTTTCTAATTTTCTAATACTAATACATAATTAAAAATTGATACAAAGCACATTAATAATCTTCCACCAGTAGTACAAAATGACTAACTCTTTCTAATTTTCTAATACTAATACATTACTAATAAATAATACAATACACATTATGCTAATTCATATATATTTTTTCAACAAATTCCTTTTGATCATTTTTTTAAATGTAAACAGTGACTTGGCATTTTTAACTACATTCTCCAAGCCATTCCATAATCTAATTCCCTGGATTGAGGTAGAACGTCCCTTCAAGCTAGTTCTGAATTGTGGTTTTACAAACATCTCTGTCCCCTTAAGATTATAACAACTTTGTCTTTTAACAAAGTGCATTTGGATATTTAAAGGTAATTTGTTGTTCTGAGCCCTATACATAATTGATAAAATATTATAATCAACCAAATCATGGAACTTCAATAATTTCAGTTGATAAAATAATGTACTGGATGGGTGATAGGTGGTATCTTAACGACCGACTTAAGTGATCATTTACCAGTTTTCACAATCTATAAAAATGATCAAAGTATCACAAAAGAAGTTAACGCAAAGAAAAAGATCATAAACACATCAAAAAAAGTTATGAAAACATGGAATTAATGGAACAAATAACTACTGCTGTCGATCAAAAACAATACTGTGTCAGTATTTTTGTTGATTTAAAAAAAGCATTCGATACTATTGATCACACCATTCTCCTTGAAAAACTGAACAAATATGGTATTAGAGGACCAGCATTACAGTGGGTATCTAGCTATTTGAAAGATAGGAAACAATTTGTACAAATAAATGATGTAAGATCTGACCTCTGTAATATCACATGTGGAGTTCCCCAGGGCTCTGTGCTTGGACCAAAGCTATTTATTTTATATGTGAATGACTTGGTAAATGTGTCAGGACTCCTTAAATGTATACTTTTTGCTGATGATACCACTTTTTTCTGTTTAGGTGAAGATATAGAACAAATGTTGGAATTGATAAAGACAGAATTTACCAAAATACAAACTTGGTTTAAAATCAATAAATTATCATTAAATCTAGAAAAAACTAATTACATGATATTCAGTAATAAAAAGAAAACTGTTGATGTTCCACTCAAAATTGAGGGTGTTGAGATTTGTAGAGTGAGTGAGGTGAAGTTTTTGGGTGTTATTATTGATGACAAACTGACATGGAAACAACACATAAATTCTGTAAGAATAAAAATAGCTAAATCGATTGCAGTACTATACAAGGTCAGAGACCTATTGAATGATAAAGCTCTGTATTTGTTGTATAACACAATCATTGTTCCACACTTAATCTATTGTATTGATGTTTGGGGGAAAGCGTGTAAAACAATCACAAAGCCTATTTTTGTATTACAGAAAAGAGCTGTAAGAATTATCACTAATAATAATAATAATAATGAATTCAATTTATAACGCACTTTTCATTAATGAAAATCTCAAAGTGCTAATTTAACAAGAAAAGCACCTAAAACAATTATTCGTTTGCTCAAAATTATAGCAAAGGTGTGTCTCAGTTGAACTTTTACTTGATAAATGCACTTTAATGGTCAAATTAGCTGCATTTTGCTGGGGAGGTGCAGCTGTTTTGATGGTTCCAAGCAGCGAGCAGAACGAAGGTGGGGGGGACTAAGGCAAGCCAATTGTGTCATTAATAGCTGATGAAGATTGTCATTGCTCCAGCACATGCAAATTCAAAAAAGTTCAAGAAAAACACTACAAAATCCAGATGTTTTTGTATTGAACATTTTTGAATTTGTCATTATAGCCACATTTACCTATTACATGATACAACTACGTCTTACAACTGCTACTACTACTCTGCTACCATCAAGTGGCTGAAAGTGGTACTGCTCTTTTTTTATTTTCAGTCAAAAATAATGAAAGCGGTCATATCTCAGCCAAAAGTTGGTTTATAAATATGGGGGAAAATCCATAAATGTGTTCCTTCAGCCTATAAGTCGCAGGGCATGTAAATTATGCAAAAAAAACTGTGACTTATAGACAGAAAAATACGGTACATATTTTCCCTTGTGCACGAAACCGTCCATGTACTTATGCATATATTCCTTTAGGCTTCAGCACATTACATCACATTTTTGCAGCTCCTGAGTGGCATGGAGGAGTTTCTTCTTCTTTCACCTTTTGTATTTAAGGATCAAGGCTATCAGAAGACGCTACCAAGATATTGTCTACTCTATAGTATTCATTGAGTGGCCAGAGTTCCAAGTGCAGTTCAAGATATTATGAATTAATCCTGGCTTTTCCTTGTGCTCCTCACAGAAGAGAATCTGGTTCTTGTGTTCTCCAAGTTTGAAACTTACCTTTGCTCTCCAGCCTGAGTTTGCCTTTGACCATTATCCTAAAATCAACCCTCTCAATGCGGACATTACAACAGGAAAGATTCCTTACTTACCTCTTCATCCTGGTCTGACCTGTTGCTCTCCTACACTAACCTGTGAGCCTCACCTAACATACAGTACTCATCTTCCTGGAGCCTGGAATTTTACCATCCTCTCCAAACACAAACATCTACAATTTTACCATCCTCTCCAAACCCAAACATCTACAATTTTACCATCCTCTCCAAACATCTACAACCAGAGCAAGCCACCTCTGTTTTACATAAAATCTTGCAGAAGATCCACCAGAGGTCAGGTCACAGAGAGTCAGTGTTTTATAAGTCTCAAGTAAGTCCATCCATCCATCCATTATCTTTTACCCGCTTCTTCCATTTCGGGTCACCGGTGCCCATATCCAGCAATCACAGTGCGAATGGCGGGGTACACCCTGGACAGATCGCAAGTCCATCACAGGGACACATAAAGACAAACGAGACAAACAATCATTCAATCTCTAACTCACACCTAGGATCAATTTAGAGTTACCAATCAGACTAACATGCATGTCTGTGGGAGGAAACCGGAGTACCCGGAGGAAACCCACGCATGCACAGAAGCCGTTTTCACACTACACAGCCCTCCCTGGCCCAGCCCGGCCCAGCCCGGCTTCTAACCCGGGTTCGTCATGTTCGCATTTGCCTTTTCGGGCCAACGCCGGCCCGAGTTTTGGAACCCCACCGAAAAGCAGAAAAAGACTACAAAAGTTAAGAGATATGTCATTCCGTGAACTTTGGGGAAAGTCACCAGAAAATAAGCGGAATATGCCAGTGAAAACTCGAAAGAATCAACCAAGTCAAGACGCCAGCGAGCCTGACACAATGACGGAGAGGGATGACGTGGACAGTCTGATTGAAAGGATAAGTGAAAGCGTTTTTGCTAAACTTAGCTCAAGTTTGGACACGAAACTCGATCAAATAGTGAAATCAGTCACCTTGGTGTGTGAAAATGTGATGGTGATCGAGAAAAGAGTGGAGGACGCTGAGCAAAGAATATCCGACACAGAGGACACGTGACGGAGTTACGAGCCAAATTGGAGCGCATCGAGGAACAGCTGCGAGAAGTCATCATCAAGCTGGAGGACCAGGAAAACAGATCCAGATGGAACAATACAACCCTTTCTCAACCCTGAAAAGTGGTCCTCCGCTCTCCCCTGGGTGGAACATGCCATTAATACTCTCCCTTCCTCGGCCACTGGTCTTTCCCCCTTTTACGTGGTGTTCGGTTATCAACCCCCTGTTTTTTCTGTTTAGGAACGTGACGGTGCTGTTCCTTCTGCCCTCAGGTGCCAGAGGGTCTGGAGGAGAGCCAGGCGGGCTTTGCTCAAAACTATGGCGGTCTATATTAGAAAAGCTGACCGCCGCAGGACCCCTCAACCCGACTACAAGGTGGGTCAGAAGGTCTGGCTCTCCACCAAGAACCTCCCCCTCAAGGCGCAGTCCCATAAGCTTGCCCCCCGTTTTATTGGTCCTTTTCCCATTTCCAAAGTCATCAACCCCGTTTCTGTTCGTGTCTCCCTGCCCAAGTCCTTCCGTGTCCACCCCACGTTTCATGTTTCTTGTGTCAAGCCCGTGGTAACCTCTGGTTTTCACTCCCCTGTTCGGTCCCCTCCTCCTGCCCACCTTATTGACGGGTCTCCCGCCTATACTGTCCGTCGCCTCCTCCATTCTAGACGGAGGGGCAGCGGCCTCCAGTACCTGGTTGACTGGGAGGGGTATGGCCCGGAGGAGCAGTCCTGGGTTCCCTCCCGCCATGTTTTGGACAGGTTCCTCATCTCTAGCTTCCATAGGCTCCATCCGGACCAACCAGGTGGGACGCCAGGAGGCGTCCCTTGAGGTGGGGATATGTCACGTTTCATGCCTGTTAGGTTAGATTTTAACACCACTCTGTACACTGCTTGTTGCTTCTGGATTCTGTTCTGTCTCCTGTCGATATGTGGGTTTAGGTTTGTCTTCATTTTGAAACCGGTTTGTCCTCACCGCTGCGCTGATTAGTTTCAAATCAGCTGCACCTGCTGCTACACTCTTTATAAGCCAGACTCTCACACCAGGTATTTGCCAGATAGTCGAAAACTGTTCACAGCAAGTAGTTATCCTGCGCCCGTTTCTGTCCCTCTTCCTGTGTCATGTGTCCTCACCTCATTAATTTCCTAGTTCTGACGTCTCGCCTGCCTGTACACCTACCTCTGCCTTCTTCCTCTCGGACTGTCGTTTGCTGGATTAATGTGACTGACCCTGGATCGCCTCACTTCGTCTCATCGCCTGTCCCTATTTGAATCATCTGCTCTTCTGCGTCTTGGTGTATTCCTTCACCTGTTGGATTACGTCATGCCTCACTGCGGCCGGCTGTTTTCCTTCACCGGCATCAGCCCCTCGCAGTGGACCTGATCAGCTGGAGTGTCTACCTGCTCTGAACCCCATCCATCTGTGAGACGGTTAGTGGTTACTTCTCATTGACTGTTAAATATTAGTTTTCACCATCAGACCACTAACCATTCTCCTCATCCTACAGACTCGTTCCAGCCAGTGGTCCCTGATTGACACCAGAGCCAATCAGAGCAGAACAAAGTGAAAAAATAAAAACTTGATTTAAATTGTCTAACTTTTGTGGTGATTTTGGTCCGGTCATTTGGGGTTCGTAACACACTGACAGAACAACAGCAAGACATTATGGGTGGACCCATACAGGAAAAAGAAATATTGGACGCAATAGCACTAAATCGTAGTGGGAAATCACCAGGTCCTGATGGATTTTCAGCCGAATGGTTTGAAGCATATAAGCATAATGTCACGTTCAGCGGCCCCGCTGACCCTTTAGGCCCAGCTGACCCTTTAGCCTGACCCTCTTCCCTCTGCCCCGCTGACCCTTTAGGCCCCGCTGACCCTTTAGCCTGACCCTCTCCCCTCGGCCCCGCTGACCCTTTAGGCCCCGCTGACCTCTTAGCCTGACCCTCTCCCCTCTGCCCCGTTGACCCTTTAGCCTGACCCTCTTCCCTCGGCCCCGCTGACCCTTTAGGCCCCGCTGATCCTTTAGCCTGACCCTCTCTCCTCGGCCCCGCTGACCCTTTAGCCTGACCCGCTCCCCTCTCCCTTTGGCCGCCTGACCTTTCCCCTTTGGCCTGACCCGCTCCCTTTAGCCTGACCCTCTCCTTTTAGCCTGACCCTCTCCCTTTATGCCTGTCCTCTACCTTTATGCCTGTCACCCTTCCTCTGCCCCTGACTTCCTTCTGTCACATTTCTTGCCCCTTCTGTCCACTGTCCAATTTTAGTTCAGCCTGTCTCTCCTCTGCCATATTCTTCTGTCCAGTCCTTTTTTAGGCATTAATCCAGTAATGCCTGTCACCCTTCCTTTGCTCCTGTTTCTTCTGCCCTGCTAATTTGTGTTCTGTGCCTTGTGTGAATGTTTCTTGCTTTTACTTTGTTTCTGTCCTTTCTTTTCACTTCCTCCTCAGCCTGCTTCTGCTCATCTGCTCATTTCTACTCATCCTTCTGCTCATGCCCTCTTGTCTTGTTTTTACTTTGTTTCTGTCCTTTCTTTTCACTTCAGCTCATCTGCTCATTTCTACTTGTTCCTTCTGCTCATGCCCTGCCCTCCTGTCAATCAACAGTTCACCACACCCCCTCAGCCTTAGCAATCACTTTCATTCCTTACACCTGTTCTGCCCTGCATTTAGTCTCCAGTGATCCCCTTCCAACCTGCTCAGTCATTGTTGTTGAATCTTTGGTTCCAGCTCTGGTCACAGACATCACGGTCCTCTGTTTTTGCCTGCCTGCCTAAAGTCTTTGTTTGAAAGTTTTGCCGCCACGCCGGCTTTTGTTTTTGTGTTGTTTAAAAAAAATAAGTTTTATTTTTGAAATACATCTCCTGCTTCGATCATCTTGCCTGCTTTTTGGGTTCACACCTACGGATCGTGACACATAATCTTATTACGTATCTAACTAAAACTTTTAATTACAGCTTTAATGTTACTCACCGGTTGCCAGAAACAATGTCTTCAGCTAATATTAGTCTAATCTTGAAAAAAAAAAAAGACCCAGAAGACCAGCCTCTTACAGACCCATCTCACTTATTAATGTGGATGCAAAGATTCTGGCGAAGGTGCTGACCCTCAGGCTTGAACCTATGATTGCCCGTTTGGTAAAACCAGATCAAATAGGATTCATCAAAGGAAGAAATTCCTTTCAAAATATTAGAAGGCTTATGAATATTATACAGTTTGCCAGTAATAATGCCATTCAAGGATTAGTGATGTCCCTAGACTCACTGAAGGCCTTTGATAGAGTTGAATGGCCATTTCTCTTTTGCACTATGGACAAATTCAAAATTGGGACAGGATTCATTGAATGGGTAAAATTACTGTATCGATCACCTAAAGCCTCCATAATTGTCAACTCACATTGTTCAGATCCCTTCCTCCTAGAGCGAGGAACCCGACAGGGGTGTCCATTGAGTCCTCTCTTGTTTGCACTGGCTATTGAGCCATTTGCAGAACTTATAAGAACTGAAACTAAGATAAAGGGGATAGAGGTTGGAGATAAAATACATAAAATATCTCTCTATGCAGATGATGTACTTTTATTCTTGGATAAGATTGATACATCTATCCCGCATCTGATGGAATGTTTAAAGCAATTCGGACACGTGTCGGGTTTTAAGGTTAATTTGTTAAAAACAGAGGCCATGCCTGTTGGGGCTATGACAGAGTCTGTTGTGCCCAGTAACTTCCCCTTCCATTGTTCACCGGCATAAATAACTTATCTTGGAATAAGAATCAGCCCTTGTCTTAAAAAACTGATAAAACTTAACCTGGAACCAATTATGGCTGGAGTAAAGGATGATCTACTTAGATGGTAAACTTTACCTGTTTCTTGGTTGGGTAGGATGAGTGTGCTCAAAATGAACATATTACCAAATATGTTATACTGTCTGCAGATGTTACCAAACTCAATTCCAAACAGCTTTTTCATAAATCTAAATAAGGTGTTTACAAATTTTATATGGCAAGGGAAAAAGGTCAGAATGAAATTAGGTAAATTACAAAGAAGTGAGGAAAGAGGAGGACTTGGCATGCCCAATGTGCGTTTGTATTATTGGGCGGCTCAAATAAGATACTTGAAAGAATGGGTGAATCCAGATAATACAAACACATGGATTGATGTAGAATCCAAGAACTGTGGTGTGTTGAACCTAAAAGATGGCCCCTTTGTTAGTTATAAGAAAGCAAAAACTGAGGTCCAAAACAATTATATAGTACTGAACACACTAATTACATGGAATAAGATCAAAATATATTTTAAAATGAAGGACCACTTATCCTTGCTAGCCCCTGTATGGTGTAACCCTGATTTCCCTCGATCATATCACGACCCGGTATTCAAAGTTTGGCAAGATAAGGGTCTAGATTGCCTCGGTAAATTTTTTGAAGGAGAAGCAATTGAATCATTTGAAAATCTGAAGAGTAAATATAACTTGCAACAATCTCACTTCTACCATTTCCTACAGATGAGGCACTTTTTAAATAAAAATGCTAGGGCCCCAAAGACATCGTTTCTAGAAGACATTCTTATTAAGACCAAATCAAAGAAATTTATATCTTATATCTATGAGAAACTTGGGTCGAATCTAGAACGTTCGGTGCTTTTCTTTCTTATTTTTTTAGCTACAGACAGATATCCCTCTGCTTTTATTTTGTTTTTAATAAATTATCATTAACTTGGAACCTTGTCTCTTGCTTATTGCAAACACACCTGCGTGTTATTTGATTTCCTGGGTGAAAGTCCCAGGTGGCGCTGTTGGCACAAATATAATACTGTTAATTTAAAACACTGATTGCCACACTTGACATGATCATAATAAATGATTATTTACGGAGACAATGGCAAATGGATTTGGACTGGCATATTGAGGATGACACCTGGACATCAATCTTGAAAAACACACATACAGTAATATGTTGACGTGTAATGCGGACAGAGAGACACAATTTAAAATACTTCACAGGCTTCATACCACGCCGATACTGAGGGGCAGGATGGGACTGGGATCTTCAACCTGTAGTAAATGTAATTTAGAACCTGGTACGTACACACATATGTTTTGGAAATGTGTAAAGATTGAGAAGTTTTGGGGGAGGTACAGGCTGAGGTGACCTCTTTGATGGGGTATGACCTACATTTGTCACCCTTTCACTGTATTTTGGGAGCTAAAGTGGACAATGCAAAGAACACCCATAACACTAAACTTATAGGAACATGTCTACATGCTGCAAGGAAGGCCATCCTCAAGTTTTGGATATCACAGGAAGCCCCCACATTGAGTGACTGGTATAACGAGCTTCTGAGGATACTTCCTCTGGAAAAACTGACCTACACCTTACAGGATGAAAGTGAGAGATTTGTTAGGATATGGAAACCACTCCTGGACAGACTGGATCCCACAGGCCTCAACTTTACATAGGGGATGACATGCTGCCTCATAATATTTTAATTATTAATATTACTATTGTTTCTATTTCTTTTCTTAGTTGATTTGTCTGTATTTTTTCTCTCTTTTTTTATTATTTTTTATGCTTTTTGGTTATTGTAGAACCTGCTGTGTGTATACCTGTTTTATTGAAATTGTTTATGTTGGGAGGGGAAAAAGAAAAAGTCGGTGTTTCTCTATACTGTACGTATATCCTATAATTAACAGATGTGTTTGTATTTGCTATGAGAGCCTCAATAAATAAATTTGGGGAAAAAATGTAAATAATAGACCATGTGTTCTTTTTAAACCTGTACAGTATTTATCTCAAATCTTGATAAAACATGTGCAGTTGAACACACAAAGTATTTTTATTGCATCTCTATATTGCACAATTCAGTTAAACTTAGCTGTAAGAATAGTCAGACTTTAAACTATAATCTTCCAGAACATTCAGTGAAAAAGACCAAACTAGAACTCCATGTTCAGACAAAAAGTGCTGACATTTCCACAGTACGATACTTTAAACTTATCTTGTGGCGTGGTCCTTGCTAGTGAAACGATAGAAAGAACTATAATAGTATTTTTTCCCTCTCCTCTCTCATCTGGTCACTGAGTGAACATGTATTTGTATGTGTCCATGTGTGAGTGACAAAAGACAAACAAAACAAATATATGAACTGAACAAATAACAGGAATCTGTAACTTAAGATATTTTAGTTAACTATTCTGCATTGCATTTTTTTTAAACCAAACTGGCCAAAAGTATGTCTGTCATTTGTGCATGATGAGGCCATAAAACGATGCCGCTGTTACACCCTATTCTGTGACCACTGTGTTTTGTGACCTTAGGGAGCACTGCTGCATTTTTACATTATACTTTGCAATAACAATATCGTATTCTGTGACTGTTTATATTTCCATAATAGTCATGATTTTGGGGGGCATATGTTAATTTTTATTCTTTGGAGGAAGGAGGCTGACTTTTTTCCTTCCTCCAAAGAATAAAAAGTAAAATCTGATCACAAATCTCATGAATATTATGGAAATATAGATGGTCACAGAATATGATGGCGCTTATCAGATATTGTGACCACACTGTAACTTATAGAAAAACACTAAATTCTTGAGCCAGACTGTTTCTGCTGACTCTCTATTTCCTATAAGAAATAAAAAGTAACATCTGACCACTAATATCATGTGTATTATGAAAATATAAACGGTCACAGAATATGATAGTGTTGAGCAAATATTGCAAAGTATGGTGTAAAAATGCAACAGCGTCCCCAACGGTAACAATATACTGTACGGTGGTCACAGAATATGGTGTAACATGGGATCTGAAGCAACTTCCAGGATCAGATTTGAGAAAACATCAAATTAACAGCAGCAAAAGAGCCCTTACAATTTTAGACAATAAATAAAAACACAGGGAAAAAGTACACTAAATAGTCTTTACCTTTAACTTTTTGTGTCACCTCTGTCTTCATGTCTCTGCCCAACACATGGTGTTCCACCCACAACAGAGAAAGTCCTGGGTCCAAAGCAGCTGTTGAACGTTTTTTTTTTTTTGTCTCTAGTTTTTTTTGTTTGTTCTTCCGATTTTTTTAAATCTTGTTAATTTGATTGGTTGTGCTACAGCTCACGCACACATACGTACGGAGTGTGGAAAAACAGAGTGACCAGAGCCGTATGAAAAGAGAGTTGCGATACTCCCATAGATTTCTATAGAAAGAATGGAATGTGGAAGTCACGTGGGTCATGCAGCCACAAATAGTTCCAAACATAAGCGGTTCCAGCATTGAACATAGTTCATTCTCTGTGTTTCGAAAGGGTTTTCTTCGTTTTTGCGTTATGTCGCATCAGTAGCCGCTCAAAATGACTGACAATGATGAGCTGTTTGGAACTACAGTATTGAGAGCTGCATGAACCACGTGACCGCATGTCGGCGAGTTCAAAGTGTTGCAACTCTCTCTGTGGCGCTGACAGGGACGGTCTGCGTCTGTTAATATGAGTAATTAATATGAGTGAAAATTAACACATATTATTAATGTGTTTAAAACTTTAGATTTAGGGAAAAATATCAAGTATTTTCAAGTAAACAGGTTCAAGTCCAAGTCAAGTCCCAAGTTATTGGTGTAAAAGTCAAAGTCAAGTCACAAGTCTCTGAACATTTTTTCAATCAAGTCCAAAGTCTTAATATTAATGACTCGAATCTGACTGGAGTCCAAGTCATGTGACTCGAGTCCCCCACCTCTGATCCACTGCCTAAAAAACAAAACTTACCATTTTCATTCTACTAGTTACCTGTTTCTTCCTGAATCCAGCCTCTGTCCTGTAAATATTGTAAATAAAATATTATTCCTTACCTTCAGTGTCTAGACTAGAGTCTTCCTGGGTTTTGGTTAACCACACTCTGAGAAGATGAACAATACAAATGTCACATGTTTTATTTGTTTTGCCTTCATCTTTAGATATATTCAGAACCCATTAAGGGCTACTGGCCAGAATAACCAGGCGTTACCACACAAACTAGTCCAAATATGCTCATCTTGATTCCAAAAGTGTACACATCCAGGTAGGGGGAACTGCATGGATGGTTATAATGGGGAGGGTAGAAAAAGTGCCACAGTGGACAGAAAGTGACTGGTGGCAGATGGCTTCTTTTAATCAGATGTGCACATATTGACTAAAACTGCAAAGTTACAGCAAAAAGGTTAAATCATGTCATCTGGACCAGTTTCTTTAAGTGAGAAATGTTTCCTCCCCCATCCAGAGGACTTCCTCGGTCCATGGCCTGTCTACCAGATCTGTCCCATAGGTAGCCTTCACTGCTGTGTTTCAAGACAACCTCCTATTGGAATCTCAAATGTAGACTTTAAACATGTGCAAAACACATCCATCTAAAACAATCAATCATCATGTACAACAGTCAAATGTTTAACTCCAGAAGCCCAACTTGCTACTCGCAGAAACAGCCTGAGGACAACCAAGACCAAAGAGGTTCAGAAATAGGGTTGGAAGCTCAATCATCAAGGCAGACATAACAAAAAGGTTAAATAATTTCATCTGGACCAGTTTCTTCAAGTGAGAAATGTTTCGTCCCCCATCCAGAGGACTTCCTCAGTCTACAGCCTGCCAACCAGGGGCCTCATGTATCAACGGTGCGTACGCACAAAAACCTTGCGTACGCCATTTTCCACGCAAAACTCCGTATGCATCAAAACAGAACTGAACGTGGAAATGTGCGCAGCTCCACGGCAACTCCAAGGCTGGCGTACACACGTTTCTGTGGTTTTGGTTCCATTGGCGACACCTAGAGGTGATTCTGAGAAACTGTTCATGATGTGAAAATCATTATTGTTCACACCAAACACACATGATTAACAATTATTACATCCACATGGACGCAATTAGAATATAACTATTCTATGATTTGGTTAATTATAACATTTTGTTGCTTATGTATAAGGCACATAAAGGCATGTTGCCTGACAATATTCAAACACATTTTGTTAAAAGAGAGAGTGTATATTTTCTTAAAGGAATTGAGATGTTTGTGAAGCCTTATTTTAGTAGTAGTTTGAAGGAACGATCCACAATAATTCAGGGAATAGGATTGTGGAATGGTTTGGAAGATACTGTTAAGAATGCCAGATCACTGTGTACATTTAAGAGACTGATAAAGACGAGTTTCTTGGAAGAATATGGGAATCGTTAATACATATATCTACTTAAGTTGTTGTCTGATTTGATTAAGATGTTTGAGTTTTTATGTTTTTAATTTAGCTAGATTGTTATTTTCTTTTTGAAATAAAATTTTATATATATAATTTGATTTACATTAGAATTGAGTAAAAAGGGGCAGTTTTCATAAGACTAGTTCTTCTTCTGCCACCTTTCATTTTATTTAATTTACTTTTTGTTATTGTATTGTATGTATAATTGTCATGTTTTTAAATGAAATGAATAAATTTTCAAAAAAATAAAAATAAATAACAAAATAACCTGCAAAAGATATAAAAAACAGAAAGACTGAATAGTCTTGCACAGCTTCAATTCTTGTTTTTTGGTTATTTTTAGCTGTTTTAGCAGTTGAAAAACGTGATGCATGATGGGACAAGACGACATTCCTCTGGTGCAAGGAAATATGAATTTGCATATTTATATGGAGGCGTGTCAAAGGCGGAGTCGGCCACTCTCTCATGTGCGCTCAATTCCACGTTGATTGTGATGTACAAAAGCAATGTATGTGGATTCCGGCGTACGCACAGTTTGATACATCTGGATTTTTTTGTGCGTACGCCGTTTTCTGGATTTACCGTACAGGTAGTCCCCGACTTACGAGCGCTCTGACCTACGAGGTTCCGGACTTACGAGCTGGCGAATTTTTGGAAAAAACGCAAAAAATACAGAATTTTTCTGTGTTTTTTCACCACAGTTCGTTAGCTAAACATGTGGACACACGTTTCCGATCATTTTTATGCACTCGTAAGCAGTTTTTCGATGAAAAACGAGTGTTTGTAGTCGCGCTAGCAAAACCGTTCCAACTTACGAGCGAAATTCCGGACTTACGAGACACGTGGCGGCCGTTCCAAGTTACGAATTTCGGTTTACGAGCAACTCGTTGTAACGGAACTCGCTCGTAAGTCGGGGACTACCTGTACGTCACTTTTCAGTAAGAAGTCCACGCAAGTCTTTGTACATGAGGCCCCAGATCTGTCCCATAGGTAGCCTTCACTGCTGTGTTTCAAGACAACCTCCTGTTGGAATGCAAAGTTACAGTTTGGTGCAGGGGCAATCTGACCTGAAGCTGTCTGAAGCATTAGTGATCAGGGCAAAGATCTCCAACGTCTTTGTGCCGTTGTAGATAGCACTTTTAGAACATCACCTAAACACATTGTCAGCAACGCATTTCCAATTTAATCCTCCTTTCACATTAATGCATAATTCTCCAAGTGTTTGTCTTTGAAAGTCAGCCTTTTAAATTCTTCAGCTTTATAAACTAGATGGATAAATCTGGAAAGCTTCATTTAAAGTCTGTTGTGCTGCTGAGGCTGATTTCTGTTCAGCAGCAGGGCATCGGCTGAATGATTTGCCTGGGTTTGACCATGTTTGTCCTACTTGCAGTTTCATGAGTTTGATAATAAGCTTTATTTGTAAATGGGTCAAGACAAAAACAGCATCATTGAACTGAGGATCACCTGAGGCAAATCCACAATAAAAAATGTGCTGAACAATTAAAAAGTAAATTTTAAAATAAATTCACTACCTTAATGTTATCACTTTATTTACTAATTTAGTGGTACATGTACAACGCAAAAATGTAGTTCCATTACCTTTACCATTTTAAACTGTCTCTCATCAGTCGTTCAAAAGTGATACATTACATCACAGCAGTTCAGTCCAGATACGCATGTGAACCTTTGCATCTCTTCACTGCTGTGGTCAGATTCTTGGTTGTTTTTCTTTAATATGTGAAACAAAAAAGTTTTATTGTTGGTCTGCACGTGTCTCTGAGCGTGAGTTTACTTACAGAAACTGACAACATGCATATATTGAAGAGCTTGTCATCTGCTGTTGGGTCACATGGTAAAATGACCCTGAGAAAAAACAAACAGATTTTAGTCTTATAACTGCTAATTAAATGTGAAACAACAAAGAAAAAGAAAAAAGAAAATATGAATTGTTTCTGTCCATAAATTACCAGATGAAAGTGGTAACTACGATGTAACCAGTATTTATAACGATCTGTTTTCTTTTCAGACAGTTTATGATAAAGAGACATTTTATTTTGACACATTTTACTCAGGATTTTGTACTCACTCTTTTGGTGGTATGGTTGGCTCTGGGTTTGAGTACCAGTCTGAGTAGTCGTAGTAGGAATATGGAAAAGACTCCGATCCCACGTTGCTCTGATTCATCGCAGCTGTTTGATCAAACCCAACAGGTGAAACAAAATGTAAGTCAATCCAGAGGACTCCTCCTGAGTCGGGAAACAATCTGCAGCGTGTCTGAACACTTTGTCCCAAAGACTTCGACACATTCCAGGTTCACCAAGAGCTCAGAGCAGCAGATTAACGACGGCGCAGGAGGGAAAGACCAAGGCAGCTACAAATGTACAAGAAGGTGAAGAAGAGGAGGGATAAATGTAATTTTCCTTAAACATGGCATATTGTTTGAGTTCTTCATCAGATCTGTGAGATTGGAACATGTGCAACAGAAAGTGACAGGCCAATGAAACAATGCAGATTCACACAAAGGTATAGAAAAAAATCTAAACAGACACTGAATGAGACCATAAGAGCATATTTACAGCATAAGAAGAAAAAAAATACTGTGCAGTTATTAAAAACAGCGTACTTAGATTCAAGAGACTTGAACTGAGTAGGATAATCTAAAGCATGTGCAACACGTGCATGTGCTTTTGCACACCAGAGAAAATCAACACACTACGTCTGAGAAATGGAAAACCTCTAAGTGTATGTAAACACCTGTTAAGTTTGTTGTGATCAGTGATGGTTATAAAGTCTAACAGCTGCTGGGAGGAAGGACCTGTGGTAACGCTCCTTTGGGCACCTTGGGTGCAGCAGTCTGTCACTGAAGGAACTCCAGTTCAGCTTCATGCATGAGATGTTGTCCAACAGTGATATTTCTGAGTTCTTCTGTCTCCCACCACCTGCAGTGGGTTCATGGGGCATCCTAGGACAGAGCCGGCCTTCCTGATGAGCTTATCTAACCGCTTCTTCTCAGCTGTAGATACGTTTTTGGTCTGGCAGACTACACCACATATGTCAAAGTCAAGGCCCGTGGGCCTTGATCCGGCCCGCAAAATAATTATTTTTGGCCCCCTGGATGATATTTAATTACTATTAGAAACGGCCCGCAGGCCACAACCGCCCGCTGGTGTTTTGCACGCACCAACACTACATTCCCCACAATGCAACGGTAGTAGGGGTGGGGCCGATCCGATCCAGAGTCGTGTCTCATGAACCCAGAGTAATAAGAGAACTTCTGAGAATCAGAGAACTTCTGCTGATGTATATATACTTTGTATATATGCATACAATATGCATACATATATATATATATATAATATATATACCGTATTCGTCGGTGTATAATACGCTCCGGTGTATAATACGCTTTGTCATATTTTTGGAAATAAATCAGAAAAACCCTTAGATAATACGCTTCGGTGTATAATACGCGCTGCCGTGACAGTCTTTTTTATGGCCACTAGATGGCGCCAAACCCATTGAAACTAGTGATACAACCGTGACCTCAGAAACACTTCTCTGATCGCTCTCAGTAATGAACTTTTTGGGAGTTATTCCTGAAGGGACAGTAATACTTTTATTACTTTTAATTTGAATCAAACATTACAAATTGTCATAAAGATAAAGTGTTAGTTTCAGATGTCAGCATTTTATGATAAAAACTGATCTTAACACTACACACAACACTGTTAACCTGTTGGTTTGGTTAAAACAACGTCATTAAAGCGTCACATATGGGACCTATGTTAATGATAATAGCAAAAACAGATATTGTTCATCTGAATATTAATTAGGACAAAAACAAAAGTATCTTCTGAGGAGATTGTCCTGAGCTCAAACTAAAATGAGATAAACAGTGTCACTGAATCTTCACTGCAGGTTTGAGAAGAGAAATCCTTCATGAATAACATTTTGGAATAACATTTGCTATTCAGCATGAATTTAAACAGTTTGAATAAACAGACTACAGGGCGCATTAGCGCCCATAGCGGCCGAAACTGGTACTGCACCATTTTTGGCCAAAATGAAAAACGACGAATCAGAGCTAAAAATTGGTCTAAAAATATGGGAAAAAATCCATAGATAATACGCTTCGGTGTATAATACGCAGGATATTCAAATGAGCAATAAAAGTGCGTATTAAACACCGGAGAATACGGTATATATACAGCAAACCCTCGACCTACGTCACCCGCGACCTACGGCAACTCAGACTTACGATTTTATCATATTTAATAAAAATATGATTAAAAAAAATAATAATAATTATTATTATTATTATTTATTTTTTTTATGTTATTAATTTCATGTGTATAGCACTTTGTTGCAGCTGTGGTTGTTTTAAATGGCTTTATAAATAAAGTATAATTATTAATATTTCGTTTTTAATTACAATTTGATCGTATTTACGCAACTTCCGGTCGTTTCCGGTCGCCATTTTACTACAGTACTGCGGTCAATGGAGCTCTAGACGCTCCTGTCAGCTGGCTTTAGAGGACCGTGTGTCCGTTCAGGGTTGCCTCATACGGATAAATTTGCTGGAAACACTCGGTCAACTCTGTGGACGTCTCAGGCCCGGAGGAGCAGCCGCCGATCGCCCCGTGATCGCTCTAACAACGCCGCCCGACATGCTAACGACAGCAGCTAACAGAGCAGCTAACACAGGCGAAGACACCGAGCCGACATGCCGCGGAGGGGCCATCTGCGGCCGGGAGCTCGCCGCAAATGTCCGCCTGGCAGTCGGGGGACACCGAGCTAACGCGGAGATACAAAGCCGACAGCCTTTTTGAATGAACTGACATGCTAACCATTGCTGCTAATGGCGGGGCCTAACCGTAGCTAACGCCGAGCAGCTTGTTTTGGATGGAGGAACATCGCGGAGAAACGGCTTTCAGTAAGTTTTTTTTTTTTCTGGCTCCAAATGTATGAAGTTAAGAAGCTAACAGTCATTCTTTTAAACAGTTTTGACCACGTGTGTGCGTGTGGAGCGTAAGGAAGCTGGGGGAGCTCGGACGGGTGCGAGCTGATGCTAAAAGACGAAGGCAGGCTTTGACCAGCTCAAAGTAAGACATTATA
>JBBPBX010048222.1:0-14379 GCA_038048925.1 Garcialebias charrua | reverse complement strand
CGCAAATTAATGTAAATGAACAGCAATTGTTAACACCCCCAGGTAATGCTTCTGGAATGGGGACATTCTTCTAAAGCTTTGAGGCCTGTTTTCTCCCTAATCTTATTTGCAGATTGCCAACATTGAAATGGCTGTATCTTCTTCATTTTTTTTTGAGCGACATGTGTTTGGCATCATCGGATAGCTTAGAACCCACACTTTCAGATTCTGTGAATAACTCAAAATACCCCGGGGAGACTTGTTCCTGGTTTTGCCATGGCCAGTCACATATTACTCTGTTTGTGCCGGGGGACTGGATCTTTGGGATGAACCAGTCTTTGCCGTAATGTATTTTGGGGTTTAAAAGCCACTGGGATGTTGTTTAGAAAATAAACGTCTCTATAGCTGTGTTTCCATCCATTTTCATTTCGAATTTTGAGCTACCTCGCAAATATGTAAATACAAATTAATGCAGATCAGAAGTGTTTCCATCTACTGGCTTGAAGCGCTTCTTCCAAGCCGCGCACAGCGTCATTACGTCAGACGTCAGCGTCATTACGTCAGACGTCAGCGTCATTACGTCAGACGTCAGCACTGCGCATGTCTACAGTAAACAGGAAGTAGCGGTTGAAAACAGAACCCGGCCACACATCTCGTCAAAATGGAGAGAATATTTCAGGTACGTGTTGCTATCGGGCGAGTTGTATTTATTCTGTCATGCCAACTAGTTTTAGCGATGTTACATGTTGTCCGGAGCGGAAACAGCTGAACGTCACGTGACGTGAATGTTCGCTACGTCAGAAATGAGTCGGAAAATGTGTTTCCATCTGTCGTTTAGCGCATCTGCTCGGTTGCGAAGATCCCAAAAACCACCTCAAGCGAGCGTATAAACTTTTTAGCGCATTTCAGGAAGTAACCTCGCATTTTGCCGTTTCCATTAAGCTTTTCTGCTGCGATATTTCAAAATGCGCACCTAGAAACCTTGATGGAAACACGGCTAATGTCTCTGAAACTACCGCAACGTACGGAATGACCACTGGTCTCGGTCCAGAGGACCAGACTTAGCTTTTTTAGATTTTTCTACCTGGATTATTGAGCATGCATCAGGGTGTCAAAGGAAAAGTTTACAAGACAGTGGTGAGACCAGCTATGTTGTATGGTCTGGAGACAGTGTCATTGACAAAAAGACAGGAGAAAGAACTGGAAGTGGCAGAAATGAAGATGCTGAGGTTCTCCTTAGGAGTGACAAGGATGGATAAGATCAGGAATGAGATCATCAGAGGTACAGCACATGTTGAACAACTGGGAGATAAAGTTAGGGAGGCCAGACTGAGATGGTTTGGACATGTCCAGAGGAGGGACAGTGGGTATATTGGTAGAAGGATGTTAGAAATGCAGCTGCCAGGAAAAAGACAAAGAGGAGGCCAAAGAGGAGATATATGGATGCAGTTAGAGAGGACATGGAGGTAGTTGGAGTGAGGACAGAGGATGCAGAGGACAGAGTGAGGTGGAGGAGGATTCATTCATTCATTCAACCTTTATTTAGTCAGGTAAATCTTTTGAACCTCATAGGCTCATTTACGAAAGCGACCTGCTAAAACTAAAGAACAATGAACAGCAGTGGTAGAATTTCCTTAAACAATAAACAATAAACAAACAAACAATAAACAACAGAAAACAAAAGAGAGAAAAACAAAAGAAAGTTTTTTTTTTTTAACAAAGTATCAAAAAACTAGCAAAACATAAGGTAGACGTATAAAATCAAGGATGACTCGCTGTGGCGACCCATGAAAAGGGAAAAGCCGAAAGAAGAAGAAGAAGAGTATTGCCTAGTATTTATATTTTGTGTGCCTATTGACTGCGAAACAAATTGCCCCTTGGAGATAATAAAGATTTTTAAACTTGAACTTTGAAAATAAAATAATACAATAGGAAATTTCCTTTATCAGTCCATCAGGTAGCGTGTAGTACAAGTTGTTGCATTTTTTAAATTCCCTTCCTCGTATTGATCAACTGAATTCTCTGTGGAATGTCCAGTCAAATATGAGGTAAAACTTCCTTTGTTCACGCCTCACTAATGAGAAGAAAACTCCAAACGTCTTGAGTTAGTTGCAGGTCAGAGTTGATGTGATGTGTGTGGGATGATTAAGGCAAATAAGAGTTCACCAAACCTCAATTTGTCACCTTTTTTTAACGCCCCCTACAAAAAGTGATGCAAATCCAGCAAGAGTTGGTGGAGCTGGAATGAAGAGGATGCTAGTTAACTTTAAAGTTGTCTCATTTGCAGATGCCCTGCTGCTTAGGGTTTCTCAGACTCACCTTCTTTCCTGTCAAACAGCCCAACCGGTAATTACAGACTAATTATACACATAAAACACAGACGATGAAGCAGCACACGCTCGCCATAAAAACTTTAACACACACTGACATGGTTGTTGGGCTTTCTGCCTGAGATGCTCAGCACTTTGGTTTGAAACTAAATACTTTAAAGACCAGTCTTGGAAAGAAAAGGATCGTTTAAAATTACCACTATAAGTTTGTGAAGCAGACCCACTACCACCTACTGTGGTTTTATTTTGATACAACTTTATGGGGTTTTATCATTGTGGCTAAGAACAAGGACACGATAAAGAACCAAGTCGAGACACTCAGTGTAAACATGTTTCTGTTTAAATTAAATGTCAGTGTTTCTTTCATCAGTGACTGTCACTCAGTGTTAACCACTTCTCCAGCTGTTAGGACATCCCTGAGGGTCATATTTAAAAAAAATAAAACAACTAAACTGTAGTGGTTTTACAGCAGTTGAGTCACAATTTGTAATAAATACACATGTATTTAATACAAATTACAAATACATGTATGTTTTATATATATTATATGTTTTATATGTTTTATATGTATTATATGGACAATTGACTGGTGGTAGCTGAGAATCATTCCCAGCTCACACTGAACAGTGAACCATGCGACATATTTGTTTATTATTATGGCTTCCACTATGCATGCCATTTGCATTAATGTCCATGATTTCTAAAATTAATACTTTAATTTTTATAATCACATGCTGTTTTTATATTTATTTATTTTGTTTGCTTGGGTTGATTTTCTTTTGTTGTTTAACTGTGAACATTTCACCCTAAAACCTTATTACTGTAATATGCTGGTGAAGATTCTCAGTCGTCCAGGACATGATGAAATCAAAAAAGGCGTTCAATACAGGATCAACTGGACTTTGTGTTACAAACCCCCTTTTAAGCTGGGATGTGTCGTTTTGTCAATTTAAATAGAATGGGCATGTTAGTTAATTTGTGGTGTTATTTCAGTTTCCAATTTCATATGTTGGTGCGTGACTTGTAAGCCTGTATAAAACTTCTCGTTCTCACAGCTTCCATTCAGAATTGAAAAAGACTTCTGGACAGAAGTCGAAACGTTTTCTGCAACAAATAAAGTCCAGTTGATCCTGTATTGAACGCCTTTTTTAACTTATTACTGTAAATTGCAGAAAATGAAGTTGGCTCTTACTGACTCAGAGCTACTGACAGGCTGCAGGTGGAACCAGGTGAACACGGCTGTGGTTGATAAGCTGAGAGTACAAGTGATTGTGGACTGACTGGTGGAATGCTGTCGATGGAACGGCACTGAGGAGTTGTCTAGCCAGGTGAGTCCTGGTTGAAGATAATAATGGAAGGTGCTGAAACAAGTGGAGAGCTTCAGGAAACATGAGGAAGATGGAAAATGATGGAACCTGATCAACTGCTGCTCCCCCCGACACGTTTGGTTCCTTTGGACATCCGTGGAAGAATGACTAGAAATGAAAAGGGAATGCCTTGTAGGATGACACTATTGACTAGAGGTCTGACCAGTAATGTGTAATCCACCTTGCACTATTCCATGAACATCTCATGGGGTTGTCCCTGTGATGGACTGGAGACTTGTCCAGATGTCCCTGTGATGGACTGGAGACATGTCCAGGTGTCCATGTGATGGACTGGAGACCTGTCCAGATGTCCCTGTGATGGACTGGAGACTTGTCCAGGTGTCCATGTGATGGACTGGAGACCTGTCCAGATGTCCATGTGATGGACTGGAGACTTGTCCAAGGTGTCCCCAACCTCTCACACAGTGACTGCTGGTCAAAATCCTACTTCTAACCTACAAAGCTCTCAACAACCTAGCTCCATTTTACATTACAGATCTTATTGTTCCATATTTTCCTAACAGAGCACTTCGCTCTCAGACTGCAGGTTTACTTGTGGTTCCTAGAATTTACAAAACCAGAATGGGAGGCAGATCTTTCAGTTCTCAGGCTCCTCTCTTGTGGAACCAACGTCCAGTTTCTGTCCATGAGACTGACACATTGTCCAGTTTTAAGACTGGACTGAAGACTTTCCTTTTTTTATAAATCCTATATTAGGGTTTCCTAAGCTGTCCCTTAGTTATGCTGCTATAGGCTTGGACTACTGGAGGAAAAACTGTCCACATCTTTTCACTATGCTACTATCTTTACTTGCTCAGCTCAACCTGTTTTGTATGTGTAATTCTTTTTTATGTCCTTAACTTGTTTTTTTTTCTTCCTATATCTGGACCGACCATTCTATGTCAGGATTTTGCTCAGGGAGCAAGATTAAACCCAGGGGTGCAGACAGAAGCTCGAGGAGGCCAAGGAGTAGTATTAAACATAATATTTAATGATATAAATGAACAGCTGACGATGCAGCAAAAACACTTACATGAGTGAGGACTGGAGAGACACAGGGAAGACCCAACTATGCACCGACACTGACTGAGACACATAACAGGGCTTATATACTCACAGACAGGACGAGACAAATTACAAACACCTGTGAGACAGACTGGGGATGATTGACAAGAGACAGGCAGGAAAACAAACAAGGAAGGCACAATCCTCACAATCCTCACAGTACCCCCCACTCCAAAGGACGCCCCCTGGCGACCCCAGAAAACACCCAACCCAGGACGGGCAGAGGGAGGAACCGCAAGGACGGCGGGCACAAGGAAAACACAAGGGCAAAAACAAAAAACCAGCCAGACGAGACCCGGGAGCAAACAAAGACTAAGAAAAAACTGAGGAAACTAAACACCAAGACCGGACCTAAGACTAAAGTACGGGGACTAAACACAAAGGCCTAAGACAAACTACGGGAACTAAAGGCAAAGAGAGGAACTATGAAATTATCAAACGGTCAAAGAGGAAAACCAGGAGGTCGTCAGCAGGCAGGAGTTGATCCGGCGGGCGGCCCAGAGACCACACATCCGGCAGGAGTCGAACCGGCGAGAGGCCGGGAGGCCGTCCAACAGGTAGGAGACGATCCGACGGACGGCCAGGAGACCGTCCATCAAAAAGAGCATGAGGAGTCATCTCAGGTGGGCGGCCGGAGGGCCGTCCAACACAAGGAGTCATCTCAGGCAGGGGACCGGAGGGCCGTCCAACACGAAGAGCATGAGGAGCCGTTGCAACAGGCCGCGTGGAGGGCCGAGGAGCCTCTGCAACAGGCGGCGTGGAGGACCGAGGAGCCTCCGCAACAGGTGGCGTGGAGGGTCTAGGAGCCCTTGCAACAGGCGGCGTGGGATAGTCGGGCGCCTGTGGAGAGGAGTCGTCGAGCGCCGGCGAGGAGACGGCCGACAAAGTGTCGACTGTATTCGGTGAGGAGTCAACCGGCGAAGAGCCATCAGCACCCGACGAGGAGTCAACCGACGAAGAGCCATCAGCACCCGACAAGGAGTCGGCCGGCGAAGAGCCATCAGCACCCGACAAGGAGTCAGCCGGCGAAGAGGCATCCACCGTCGTAGAGTCTGTGGTCATTGAGGGACGAAACCCCAACCTAGGCACTGACGTGGGAGCCAGTCTGGGCGCAGGAGCCATTTTGGGCGCAGGCGTGGGAGCCATTCTGGGCGCAGGCGTGGGAGCCATTCTGGGCGCAGGCGTGGGAACCATTCTGGGTGCTGGTGAAGGAGCCATTCTGGGCGATGGCAATGAGACGTCTGGAGGCAGTGAGACGTCTGGAGGCGGTGAGACATCTGGAGGCGGTGAGACGTCAATCGTAACATGCAGACCCTCCATCGACGTGGAGGCGTTGAGAGCGCGGGGATCCTTCGTTGATGTTGAGGCGTCTGCAACACGGGGACCCTCCGTCGACGTTGAGGCATCTGCAACGCGGGGACCCTCCGTCGACGTCGAGACGTCTGTAACGCGAGGACCCTCTGTAAACCTGGTAGAGGCATCGAGACCCTCTGGAGATGTAGAGGCATCGAGACCCTCTGGAGATGTAGAGGTACAGTGACCCTCTGGAGATGTCGAGGCATCGGGCGAGTCGTACGAGACATTAGGTAAGCAGACGTCTGCGGTATGGAGACCCTCCATCGGTGTCGAGACCTCTGGCTGCGAGACCTCTGGCTGCGAGACCTCTGGCTGCGAGACCTCTGGCTGCGAGACCTCTGGCTATGAGACCTCTGGCTGCGAGACCTCTGGCTGCGAGACCTCTGGCTGCGAGACCTCTGGCTGCGAGACCTCTGGCTGCGAGACCTCTGGCTGCGAGACCTCTGGCTGCGAGACCTCTGGCTGCGAGACCTCTGGCTACGAGACCTCTGGCTGCGAGACATATGGCTGCGAGACCTCTGGCTGCGAGACCTCTGGCTGCGAGACACCGTGCTGTTGCGAGACACCGTGGGAGAAGTCCTCCAGGACCCTCCTGGGACAGGAAACATGAGGGGCTCTCTCCAGGGACCCCTCGGAACAGGAAACGTGAGGGGCTCCCTCCAGGGACCCCTCGGAACAGGAAACGTGAGGGGATCCCTCCTGGGACCCCTCGAGACAGGAACCATGAAAGGGTCCCTCAGCATAGGAAACTGGAGGGGCTCCCTCTTGGGACCCCTCGAGACAGGAACCGTGAAGGGCTCCCTCCTGGGACCCCTCAGCATAGGAAATTGGAGGGGGTCCCTTCTGGGATCCTTCGGCACAGGAAACTGGAGGGGGTCCCTCCTGGGACCCCTCGGCACAAGAAACTGGAGGGGGTCCCTGCTGGGCCCCCTCGACACAGGAAACTGGAAGGGGTCCCTCCTGGGATCCCTCGGCACAGGAAACTGGAGGGGGTCCCTCCTGGGACCGCTCGGCACAGGAAACTGGAGGGGGTCCTTCCTGGGACCTCTCGGCATAGGAAACTGGAGGGGGTCCCTCCTGGGACCCCTCGGCACAGGAAACTGGAGGGGGTCCCTCCTGGGACCGCTCGGCACAGGAAACTGGAGGGGGTCCCTCCTGGGACCTCTCGGCATAGGAAACTGGAGGGGGTCCCTCCTGGGACCCCTCGGCACAGGAAACTGGAGGGGGTCCCTCCTGGGACCCCTCGGGACCCTCCGAAGACGTGGAGGCGTCGGGACCCTCCGAAGACGTGGAGGCGTCGGGACCCTCCGAAGACGTGGAGGCGTCGGGACCCTCCGAAGACGTGGAGGCGTCGGGACCCTCCGAAGACGTGGAGGCGTCGGGAGCCTCCGAAGATGTGGAGGCGTCGGGACCCTCCGAAGACGTGGGACCAGGAGCCGAAGAGCTGTCCGTCGAGTCTGTTACAGGCGAGGAGACGTCCGTCACGTCTGTTGCAGGCGAGGAGTCGTCCGTTTAGTCTGCTGCAGGCGAGGAGTCGTCCGTCGATCCTGTTGCAGTCGGCGTGGTGACGTCTGCTACGGACGGTGAGGGGACATCTGCTGCGGTAGGCGAGGAGACCACCGTCGAGTCTGCAGGCGAGGAGACCACCGTCGAGGCTGCAGTCGAAGCGGAGTCGTCTGCAGCCAAAGATGAGGAGTCGGCAGGTCCTCTCTGACACTGATCCCTGCCACGACGGCGACAACGCGGTCCAGGACCAGATCGGGAACCCTCACTTGGTTCGGGTCCCTCCACAGCACCGGAGAAGTGAGGGGTGTCCTTCAGGACCCCCTCGGGACACGAGACATGAGGGGCGTCACCTAAGACCCCCTCAGAGCAGGACAAAGCAAGTGCTGGAGAGCCAGTCGATTCAGGGCGTGCTACTGTAGCTGCTACGTGGTCAGGGTTGGTTGCCGCAGGTGAGGAGTTATCAGACAAAAAACTAGTAGCAGAAAAATCACGAGACACAGAAACAGAAGCAAGATCTGGAGCTGAAGAGTCTGGAGTTGCTGGCTCCTCTGTGGTGGGTGTTTTCATAGACCTAAGATCAACCAGCAGTTGCTGGTAAACAGGAAGCCATGTCAGACCAGGTTGTGATAATATAAATGTCTCCATAAGGGAAAACACCGTATCAATACAGTCTGGGTTTTCTCTAGCAGTGTTGAATAACTTGAATAAAGTCCGGTTTACTTGTGGAATGTCAACGGGTTGGATCTGGTGTGAGTTAACGGGAGTGTTTCTTGGTGAAGGTGAAGTGACAGGAACCTTTATCACCCCTGAAGGCTCTCCTAGGGCGACCTCTGCTGGAGAGACTGCATAGTGTTCAGTTGACTGACCTGTGTGCTGGCCCCCCTTCATCTGGTCACTGGATGAACGGGGAGATGAGCGAGCGGCATGAAGATCCAGCTCCTGTGGAGTCGCTGTGACCGGGTTCACCGAACCGAGCTGGAAACGCTACGAGCGACGGTGGGGCGTCTGTGTCCACCCTCACCGGAAACCTAGGAGGTGAGGCCATGGAACGCGCCCCCACCGGAGCGCTGGAGTCGTGCCCAAAATGCTCGAACTCGCTGGACCGAGCCCGATCAGCTGACCAAGACGGAGGTGTAGGTAACCGCTTCCGGGTCCTCTTCTTACCGCTCCTTTGGCGGCGTGGAGACTGGGGAACTAGAGGGATACACAAATCGTCGTCATCCTCACCCGAGGTCCATCCGGAAACGAGTGGACATGCAGGATGAGCCGAGCTGGAGCAGGACGTCAGGCGGTCCTCGTGGAGCTGAAATCCACCACAACGGAAGACGGCCATGTCCCTCTGCGTGGACTCGAGAGGACAGGTAGTAACAACCTTCTGTCTGCTGGGCTTTTTTAATGGTCGGTGCATAATGTCAGGATTTTGCTCAGGGAGCAAGATTAGAGAGAGATTAGAGATTAGAGAGAATTAGAAGAATTAGAAGAATTAGAAGATTAGAGAGAAAAGCTCTGCAGAGAGTGGTGAAGGCTGCACAGAAGTCTGTGGGAGTCAGTCTCCCCACCATCACAGACATTTACACCTCCAGATGCAGAAAAAGAGCCACCTGCATCATGAAAGACCTCACTCACCCAGCACACTCACTCTTTGCACCACTCCCCTCGGGACGGAGGTTGAGGAGCATCAAATGTAGAACCACTAGACTGAGAAACAGCTTCTACCCTGAGGCTGTCAGACTCATGAATAAATAAATAATAAGAATAAACACTGCAAAATGTCACATCATACTGATACTGTACTGATCTGTTTCTTGTTGCTGCGTTCATCTGTGACCATCTGCTCATGTTCGTGCTGCTGTTTATAATGATGTTTTTCTACTACATTAGGGCTTAGTGTATTACTAGCTGATGTGATGTCTCTCTTAGTTAATCCTAGATGTTATTATTGTATTTCTCTTGCATTTGTTGTTGGATGTAACTGGGACCCTGTGTACATAATCTCGTTTTCAACACATGTACTACATGCGGTGCAAATGACAATAAATTCTCTCTGACTCTGACTCTGACTCTGATTAAACCCAAGGGTGCAGACAGAAGCTCGTGGAGGCCAAGGAGTAGTATTAAACATAATATTTAATGATATAAATGAACAACTGACGATGCAGCAAAAACACTTACACGAGTGAGGACTGGAGAGACACAGGGAAGACCCAACTATGCACCGACACTGACTGAGACACATAACAGGGCTTATATACTCACAGACAGGACGAGACAAATTACAAACACCTGTGAGACAGATTGGGGATGATTGACAAGAGACAGGCAGGAAAACAAACAAGGAAGGCACAATCCTCACATTCTGTGTTCATTTGTCTCTCCTTTCTGTCCTCTCAAACCAGCCGGTCAAAGCAGATGGCCGCTTGTCCTGAGCCTGGATCTGCTGGAGGTTTCTTCTTTTTAAAAGAGAGTTTTTCCTTTCCACTGTTGCCACTGTGCTTGCTCAGGATGGGAGGCTGCAACAAAGTGAAGATTCAACTTGTCTGCTGGATTCCTTTGTAGGAATACAGGAGACGGTCAGATTTACTGAACCGTACAGTACACCAGAATGCAAGAATGTAGACAGATTTACCTGTTGCCAACTTGCTTAATTATTCACGGGTTCTCTCTTTTTCGGATTAAACAATATTTTATGACCAAATGAGTGATGTAATGTGACAATGAAATGTTAATTATAGTTGACCCACCAGAGATGGAATCATTTATCAACAAATCATAAATTTACATCATAACATATGTACATTGATTGATCGATCAGATTCCTATAATTTAAACGTCAGCGGATTTAAGTTGTGAACAACAGAGTAAAGTAATGAGATGACATATTACTTATATCTGAAGGCGCTTTAGCTTAATGTTACTGGCAGATAAGTTTAAAAGAAATAGGAGGAAAGAAGGAAGGAAGGGAAGTCGTTATGACTGGGTGAATGAATGAAGAATGTTGCACACCCTCCGGGCGACATCCGCTAGACCCAGGTTCGCTTGTAAACAATCACAACTCTGTACCTTGCAAAGATGACGTCCCGGCTTCAGTACGAGATGGAAGCAGCCTTTAGACATACAGGTTCTTAGTCCAAGTTACGTCCGAGTTGGACTTCAGCGTGATTACACTTCCAGCGTCTCGTTGAGGTCCGCATCAATCGAACCAAAGTAGTGGCAGTAGTTTTGGCTGATTTTCAGAAGAAAATATTCCTCAAGAAGAAAATTCATTCAAATATTGGAGCTTTTAGCTTGGCTCAGATTGTAACAGTGAAGGCTGTCAACCCTTTGCTGAGGAACAAGGTATTTGGCATCTGACCAACGTCCAACGGCTTAGAGAGAAAGTCATACATCCCAGCTTCCTCGTAGCAAACTAAACCCTTCCAGGAAATTAGGCTTTTTGAGTTTGAGAGTTTTCTCTCCGTTCCATTGGTTAATAACCAGGGAGTAGGAAGGAATTAGATGATGTCAGAGAGTTTATTAGAAGTCAAAAGAGAAGGTCAGTGACAAAGAAATTGTTTAGAGAAAGACAGAGTTGTTTTAGAAATGAGGATAAATACAGGCGCCAGGTTTATGATTAAAACTGATTAACTGTTTCACATTTCTAAACAAATATTGAAAGTTCAATCTGACATATCCTTAGACTTAGACAAAGTTTTTGACTAAGAACATATTGAAGAATAGTGATGATACTTCAAAACAGAAGGCTATTCCTTTTGATTATTTGAATTAGAACAAAAATTAGAGTCTCTTGTGATTTAACTTGTGTCTTTGATTCAAATTATCGTATTTTCTGGACTATAGGTCGTAGTTTTTTGCCTAATTTGCATGCCCTGCGACTAATAGAGAGGTAAGACTTGTTTATGGATTTTTTTCCATGTTTTTAGACCCATTTTTGGCTCAGATATGACCGTTTTTCATTTAGGACAAAAATGGTGCAGTACCACTTTTGGCCGCTAGGGGTGCAGTACCACTTTTGACCGCTAGGGTACACCAACCGTTCCCACCTCATGTGTCCGAGGAGAGCCTCCTCTGGTCGGATTGACTCTGTCGCAGCCCGGCCTCCTGCTCTGGAGGTATGACACTTCCAGAGAGTCCACCGACAGTTTCCAACTCATGTGTCCGAGCGGTAGCCTTCTCTGGTCGGATTCACTCTGTCGCAGCCCGGCCTCCTGCTCTGGAGGTATGAACTACTGAAACACAGGACAGATTTTTTTGAAACTTACAGATAGTAATACTGGGTGGAAATTTACAAACTGTTAGCTGTATGAGATGTTTGAGATAAAATTTGCTGTTTTAGCTTCGTAGATGTGGAGCTAGCGGTTAGCATTAGCTTAGTTGTTTTTCCTTGGACCGGTACATTTGAGCAAATAGCTCATAAACCACACGCCAGATTTTTTTCAAACTTCCAGAATGTAATTATTTGGTGTGCATTTACAAACTGTAAGCTGTCGGAGTTATTTGAGATAAAATTCAATGTTTTATAGACGTTAATGTGTCGTGGCTAGCTTCGTTTTTTTCCTTGTACTTTTTAGCAAATAGCTCATAAACCACACGGAAGATTTGACCATTACAGGAATTTATTAAGGAACGGTTGAGCTAAGACACATCTTTAGCAGGCAAATAATTGTTTTTACCGTGTTAATCTTGTTAAAAGTCCTTCCGTGCATGCTTCCGTGGCTGCCATTTTCAGCAGGGCAAATGAGGCGCTGACGCGTCGCGTAGCAGTGACGCATAATATATGAAACCTAAATAAAGGTGCAACCCGTTTATGGGTTTTTCCAAATTATTGCCAATAATTGGACAAAGCGATCTATATAACAGTGCAACTTTTCAGGCGGAAAATATGGTAATGGAATAAATCGTGTCCACTGTCTTTTCATGAAGATTTCAAGAAAAGGTGTCTCACTGAGAGTTTCAGAGACAAGGTGTATCACTACACCTTTATTTCATTCATTCAACCTTTATTTGAACAGATAGGTCACATTGAGCCTTGAAGACTCATTTAAAAGTGAGATCTGTTGGACACACAATAAAAGTGGTGAAAAATGACACATATAGGGTTTGGAGACAAAAAAAATTCCTAACACATTTTTGACCTCTGTTTGAAGGTCAAAAATGTAGTAATGAAAAAAAACATTGCACACAAGCACATAATCAGAGTCAGAGTCAGAGTCAGAGAGAATTTATTGTCATTTGCACCGCATGTAGTACATGTGTTGAAAACGAGATTATGTACACAGGGTCCCAGTTACATCCAACAACAAATGCAAGAGAAATACAATAATAACATCTAGGATTAACTAAGAGAGACATCACATCAGCTAGTAATACACTAAGCCCTAATGTAGTAGAAAAACATCATTATAAACAGCAGCACGAACATGAGCAGATGGTCACAGATGAACGCAGCAACAAGAAACAGATCAGTACAGTATCAGTATGATGTGACATTTTGCAGTGTTTATTCTTATTATTTATTTATTCATGAGTCTGACAGCCTCAGGGTAGAAGCTGTTTCTCAGTCTAGTGGTTCTACATTTGATGCTCCTCAACCTCCGTCCCGAGGGGAGTGGTGCAAAGAGTGAGTGTGCTGGGTGAGTGAGGTCTTTCATGATGCAGGTGGCTCTTTTTCTGCATCTGGAGGTGTAAATGTCTGTGATGGTGGGGAGACTGACTCCCACAGACTTCTGTGCAGCCTTCACCACTCTCTGCAGAGCTTTTCTCTCTGCAACTGTGCAGCCTCCATGCCACACGTTGATGCTGGAGCACAGGACGCTCTCCACTGCACACCTGTAGAACGAGGTGAGGACTGGGCTTCTCAGACCGGCTCGTCTCAGCCGTCTGAGGAAGTAGAGTCTCTGATGACCTTTCTTGATCAGGCTGGTGGTGTTATTGCTCCAGCTGAGGTTATCATTCAAGTGTACACCCAGGTATTTGTAGCTGGAGACCACCTCCACCGCAGATCCACCTATATACAGTGGGGTGTGGGTGTGTTTGTTCCTTCTGAAGTCCACAATCATCTCCTTCGTCTTCTTCACATTCATGTGAAGGTTGTTCTCTTTGCACCAGCTCTCCAGATGTTCCACCTCCTGTCTGTAGCTGGATTCATCATTATCTGTGATGCATCCCACCACAGCTGTATCATCTGCAAACTTAACAATATGACAGCCTGGATGTGTGGCTATACAATCATATGTGAGCAGATAATAATAATAATGACGTAATGACGCCGACATTACACAAAGAGTGGGCGGGTGGGGATGCGGAGTACTCAAAGGCAGTTGAGCAGCCAGCAAGAGGGACTGCAGAGTTCAGATAAAAAACACAGTTCATATTAGGGCTTTTAGTAGACTACTCGAGTAATCGACATATCAATTACTTTGACCTCTATCGAGTTTTTTAATTTCAAGACGAGTAGTCGTAGTGACGTCATCACGTTGCAGTTACAGAACAGAAAATGAATCAACTTCCTGTTTGGAGCGTGTTGCGAACCGATGTTACACCATATTCTGTGACCACCATGTATTGTGACCGTAGGGGGCAGTGTTGCATGAACTGTTGAAGGTCACAGAATATGGTGCAACACCGGGCCCAATGACCGAACCAGAACCAGCTTCCTCGGACGTTGTTTCACAAATAAAAGGCAAAAAATATAAATCTCTAAACCTACAAAAACCTATTGATCTCTAATATACAACTCAAATGAAACAACTCACACTCAAAATGGATAAAATATACAG